>JBAJNP010001544.1:0-59750 GCA_036877545.1 Yasuhikotakia modesta
AAAAATATTTATGCATCAGATAAAGTGACTGAATGCGTTTGTTTTCTGTAATGTAGGACCCGATCAATCCGCCGTGACCGATGCGATGATGAATTTCACAGGTATCTGTGGTTTTTTCATTGCGTTTAAATGCATGTCAGTGTAACTCATGCGTGTTTCTCAAACGCAGATTCTGCGCATGCGACTGGGGCTGGATTCACAGGTCGGTGCCTTTAACAAAACCAACAGTTTCAGAGGTTAGAAATCATACATCTGTACAGTGTAAAATAACACGCAGTGTATTTTTGTTCACATTTCAGATGCACAGACACACAGTGATGTGGTTCAGACAGATTTATCAGGTATGATAAAGTTTGAATAACTTTCACAATGTTTAAAAACAACATTAAAACTTTCACAACATTGTGGTACTTAAAGGGAAACATTCTGACAACCTAATATTGTTAGATTTGGCACTGGCTGAAGTACATTCACAACAATGATGAGTTTGTAGCAGTTTATCTACATGCAGAGCAGAAATATAAAGGTTTATTATTCTCAAACAAAACTGCTCTGTAAACTTGTGTAACTCAGTCACAGGGATGCCACTGGCAGTTTCCTCTCAGACGGATGCCGTGGGCACAGGTGAGTGACAAACCCACCCAAAGACTCGCTCTGCAAAAACACAGAGTCCCATTTTATCTTTATTTTACAGCTACAGCTGAACCTCAAGGGACGCTCGGGGGTCCAAGTAAGTTCATAAACTATCTGCAAACTGTTATTTTAAATACTATTATTTTTATGGTCAAATCTGTAAAAGTAATCAAATGCATAACAACAGCATGTTATTTATAATCTAACATAGTTAGACATCTTTTATTAATTCATATTAAAGTTTTAGAAATTCTTATTTAGTCAATTATCCATCCTCATG
Source organism: Yasuhikotakia modesta (assembly GCA_036877545.1). Classification (NCBI taxonomy): domain Eukaryota; kingdom Metazoa; phylum Chordata; class Actinopteri; order Cypriniformes; family Botiidae; genus Yasuhikotakia; species Yasuhikotakia modesta. The sequence continues at coordinate 914 of JBAJNP010001544.1, forward strand.
CCATTATTATTTTCTGTGTAACACAAAGCTGTTAAACCCGTTGAACTTGCAGTTACTTGTTACTCACTAAATAAACCACTGCTAGTTGACTAACCTGTTGCATGATATTTGTGAAGGCTGTTGCTTTATGGCAGTAAACATTTGAAATGTCTGCCTCACCAAACACACCTGATTTAAGTCATGCTAATGCAGAGATCACATGACCCGAGTTGTGTTTGGTCATGCAGGACTTTATGACAGGATTGTGGGAAACAGTGTTTTATTGAAACTTGTTTTCATGTCCAACAGGCCACACTGGTGCTACAGAACAGATACAGACAGCTGGTAAGCTTCACGAAAGTTTAGATGCTCTCAGGAACTAAAAATAGATCTTGTAAACTCTGTAGAAAATAATTGAAGATCTTGCATGAATGTGTTTTGTAGAGAGGTAGTTTTAACAGGAAGTCAATCTGTTTCTTGTGGTAACAAACAGATGCTCAATAGCTCTTCTCTTTTCTCTGTTTTGCTTGTTCTGTCCAGTATCAGCAGGTGAACAGTACCACACATCTGGTCAGGGTCCTGAAGGTACGTCCAAATTCTGCCCGTCTAAAATGATTTTAAAGTGTTTTGTTATTAACTGGATTATGCAGGCGACAGTGTGAAAGAAAACAAACCACAGGAACGTTTTAATATTCGTTTAACCTGCTGTCTCAACTTCTGAAAGGTGCAGAAAATGTGGAACTGGAAGATACCTGCTGATTTCCACATGAAGCCTCGTGTGAAGTTCCTGCGATACAGGTTTCAGTGTATGGACCAGAACACCTGGCTGAAGAACCATGAACCTGCTCACTAGACATTAGCTGTCGTTTGTGTCCGTTTGTTTTATTTTTGACTATTTAAACATTCCGACGATACTGTAAGTTAACTTTTATTGCGCCTGTTTATAAAAATGCCCTGTAATTTTATTTGTATTGGTGCAACCCCACTGAAACGCAAACAAATTTGTGGAATAGCAAGACTTAAATGATCTCGATATTGTCACATTTCATACGTTAAGTAAAAATTTATTCCTGTAATGTTGTTACTGTATTATCCTGCCTAGCTGTTAAAGCAATATTCTTCACAAAATGTCCAAAAATTGTATATGGCTGAATGCATGTCATTTGAAAATCTTTACATTAAAAGGAACATCTATTTTGAACATCAAATTCAAGCGTTTTGGACATTTAAAATGTGGAACTAGCATATTCACAACAACTCCAGCACCAGTGTTTTTCAGGTCCACCAGCTGGTATTCAAAATAAATGGGCTATAATAATAATAATGACCAGAAACACAAGCCAGAATTCACACAGAACCAGCTGCCATTAATGAACTAGATAGTGGGACAGTTTCCAGCAAGATATTGTTTATCTGCACAGAAACTCCTTGGTCAACTATAAACTCCCAACTTTTAAAAAATAAATTACTTGGTTACTTTCAAAAACATTTTATTTGAAACAGACCCAATACACAAAGTGTTGTTCACATGCGTAATAAAATAATCTGTCTAAAATTAATGTTTCTCTGGCTATGACAGTCATCCAATGACTACAATACGACTGAAAATGGTCAGAATTTTTCGCAACGATCAGCCAAAAACAAACTAGTCCTGACCGACTCTCTAGGACACGGCATGTGACAAATCACACAAAAGATACAATTTTGGTGTCTTGTAAACCCTCTACATCCTTATTCTGCAAATCAAACAAGAGAAAATAAAAGCAAGTGATGTAATGCTCTCAAAGTTCGCTATAGTTTGAATTATTGCACACATTTTCAGATTATCAGATACAATCTTGTACCAAAGTGATGGGATGGGGTTACACAAACACCTGTTAGCAATGGGAAAAACTCAGCAAATATTACATCTGTTGTATAATTCAGTCATGTCAAATGTATAATTTGTATTTGTTATATCAGAATCATTGCATTATCACTAGAAAGCCAAACTGTTTACATATTTGAATATGTAAACAAACGTCTCAAACGTCCAAATCTTCTGTTTACATCTTATTGTCTGTATCGCTTCATAAAGCTTTGAATTGCATATTTTAAAACAGATCATAAATGCATCTTAACTGCCAGTCATAACACAACCATCATAAACAGCCAAGAACAAACCTTTTTATGAGTAACTGTTATGGCTTTGAACACACTGGGTGGGAAGTTTATGTAACAATAATTTGGTGTGTTTCACGTTTGTCTGATCAGAACAAACAAGTTTTCCAGCTAATGAGGCATGTCAGGACAAACTGGTTGAATGAATCATGACTGAATTGTTTCTGTATTTATATATTTACAACTGTTAACCTCAAATGTACGAGATTTGCGATATATACTGCGAATAAAATCCTGCGTAGTCAAGTAAAATTTGACGAGAAAACCGGGCGACAAGCGTAGACTTGTGTTTCTAGTGTATTTAGACACGCTGCCAGAATACAATTGCAGAGAAATTAAAGCCTTGTTTTGACATGTCGATTCTATGAAATACAATCTGAATGAATACTTAATTTTCTCTGCTGCATTTAGAGTTATTTTGTTTTTGTTTACACCCCGAAAAGAAAAGGAAGTTATCAGGATATTAACGGCTAGTTTTAATGTTAAATAGTGACTAAAAAATAAAAAGCTGAGAATAAAATTTTATAAAACCCACACAGACATAAATCCCTTTATGAGAGCCACTTTATAACAGTTAGGGTTCTTCAGGTAGGGGGGCCGTGGAGAAGTTCAGAAGGGAGATGGTTGGATCTTCTGCTGGTTCAGGCTGGAAATAAGGGTTGTCCTCCAGCTCCAGAAGAATGGGCAGCTCGTTGCCGGCGGTTTCTATGGTGACGGGTTCTGGGAGAATCATGGGCTGGGCCGTGTACTGGACCAGCTGCTTGCCTGAAAACACACAAAACAAACACACATGAGAACTAGACACACAAATATATCAGGCATCCTGATCGAATGGGTTTTTAAAGATTAAAATACCCATAAATTTACTTTGTCAGTTCCAAATTTTAACAATGGACAACTAAGGAACACTTTGAGGGTTTAAAGCAACTGTTTATGCAAATAAGTACTTTATTCAACGCTGGCAACTGTAAATATTACATCCCATCATTAATTAATTAATAAATAATATGTATCTGGTTTCAGCCTCAGTTCTTCAGATATTATCATCACAGCACATCATAACACAAATGTTTTCAAAAGCCAGACTCTAATGTTTCATTAGCACTGAATACCTGAATTGCAGGTGTCTGCAACAGAGTCTGTTTCCTTCACTGGATCAGGTGACAGAAGATCCTGGATCTGCAGGGAAAAACAGTTTTCATTTATTACATGAATAAACCTCGATTCTTTAAATGCAATTAAACCACAAGAAGGAACTAGAGCAACAGACGCCTGCAGATCTCAACGCTCAACGATTTCTCTAGATCAAACGCTTGGTTACACCTCAAGTGAAACATCAATAATTCTGCTGATAGCAACAGATTTCTGAAATGCCACAGCAGTTTTAGAGATGAAGCCTGAATTTCGCAGCTGTTAAGCAGCATTGGCAGCTATTACACCAACTCACAACATTTAAGTTTATAATAATGATTTATAATCTGGGCTATCATGTTTGATTTCCTGGGAAACATCAAGAGGACTTCATTTGACTTGAACAAAGAAAAAAGTAATTTACTGTTTCAGACAGAAACTGTGTTTGAATGGCTTTATCTATTGCTATTTTGCTATCTGTTATGATGCAAGACTTCAGACAATACGGTAAACTTACTAGACGCTAAACTAGTTAGATAAAGACATGCAGGATAAACAAACTGCAGAAGAGAACCAGCTGGCTGTAAGCCACAAATATGCAATTAGAGCCTTAATTTAGAACAGTTTTACTTCCAGATAACTGACTTTCTTTTGTTCTTGTTGATGCTATGACAAAAATGTTCTAGTGAACGGATCAGACAAGATTGTTCTAAGGTTATTTTAGCAGCACACAACCTTAGCCTGACAACATATTTACGCATTGATATACATACATCTTCTGTGGAAGTCGCAAGGCCATAAACATTTTATCCAACCATTGCATTGATGTGTTAAAGGAAGCGTGATTTTAGGCGTCGCTCTGAAAAGAGGCGGGATCTTCTGCTTTTTAAAGTTTTTAAAGTAAAACCACCTGTACAAACACAACGTAAAGTAAAAAAAGTTTTAAGTTGTAAATGGTTAAAAACTTACACTAGCCAGGCTGTCAAGATCGATGTCTGAAGCAGATGATGTGAATATCTGTAAAACCAAAAATCTTTTGTTTGGTAAAGGTTTTTTTAATCTAATGACATGGTGAATTGAATGTTTTCAAGGTTCTACCAGTTTGTTACCACAAAAAACAGCTAAATGGCAGCTGTCTTAAAGTTAGCAACATCACAGCAACACATTAATGTGAAGAACATTGAAGTATTTACATCAAACAAGGGTGAGCTGTCGAAATTAATGGACTGAGCATTTAAGATCTGTTGAAGGTTCTCCAGTCCATTGTCGATGCTCTCCAAATGATCACTGAGCTCCGTCCTGCGGAGAACGAGAGGAATTAAAGATCTTCACACATCTCAGACCAACCAAACACTCCTTTGATATTGACTTCATGAAAGCATTTGAACACACTCCTATGATAATGGCAGAGGCCTGTCCCCAGAAAGATTAAAACTGTGATGACGAAAGAGGCGTGACTGGTGACCTCATTACATCAGTATCCAATCAGAGGCAGCAGGGGAACAGCGGTCAAAGGGTTATTGGGTAATTGGGGATTTGGGTGAGAGCTGAAAACATGCACCACACTCCACACCAACGCAAGCTGATGAAACGGTTCTGCGATCATGCGGTTAAGTGTCTAAGCTCAGGAATACACTGAACACCCGATTTACGCCCTCTTTTCTGCGTCACTCAGACTGATTGTGGGGGGCGCGGGCGAGCGCTCACGACTGCTAGACTGCTAGCTTAGCATCTATCTGATCAAACACAGCGTCAGGCGTTCTGGGGACGGCTCGGGCGACTGAGATGCTGACCCGGGGTGAGGCCTGAGGTGAAGAGACGAAGTGGGGAAGCTGGAGAAAAGTCGACAGATCTCAGACATCTGAGGATAACTGAAAAGACAGAAGCACAACATGGAACTGCAGGGGGCGCTACACACATCACCGGCCTCTGTCACATTCACAAATGGGGACTAATCTATTGGCACTCAAACTGCAGATGTATAATCTGTATAGCTAAACCACAAACACACTGAATCATTCTGAACTCAGAAAACTGCAGAAATGGGTTTTGGACAGCAGTTATACATGTTGGCTTGAACTGCACTGTTAAAATACGCCATTAGAAATATTTCCGCTATAAAAACCTATAGTATAATAACCTATACTTGGACAAAACCAAATGCTTTTGCACTGCAAAGTTTTACCGTTCAGAAACTAAATTTGTATTAGTATTTCTTTTGACATTCTAGAATAAAAGTAATAAGCAAAACTATGAAATAACACAAATGTAACTTTGTGAATTGTTGTAACTAAAAAAAAATACAAATAATAAACGGAACGGACTGTTCTGTGTTTTTAGTGCGTGGAACACAGTTTTGATTCTTTTCCAGAAGAGTCGAGCACACATTAACACTTTATTTGCTAATAAAAAACTCAAGACTTTCAAATTCAGCTTCATATAAAGAATGAGACTCACAGACGTATGAAATAATGAACCGGCCTGCACAAATATCTGGAAAACGTCTTATTAAACGGAGTATGTATCAGTCTGGCAGGTTAACTCAAGCAGCCAAACGCCACAGTATCCAGCTAAAGAGTTAGTTAGGAACGACAGTTTCACAGCCACTTGGTGTGTAAATGGACAATTTAAAGAAAATGGAGAGTTCTTTAGTTATTAGAGTCTAACTGCTCATCCATGTCACCATTTTTCTTGTGAAACGCAAACAGAGTTTAGCAGACGCTAACAAAACCTCCAGTTTCATTCAGTGAGAACATATTAAACTTCCTTCAATAGAGTGTAATGGAAGTGTCACATGCTGAACACCACAGAAGAACAGGGCAACCTGTTCATTAACTCAGCCATTTCTTTTTTTTCTTGAAAGAAACTGGAGTCCCATGCCGTGACGCATGTTCCTGGGAGCTCCTTTTGTGCTCCACATAGAAAATGATCATGAATTGAGCCACCATCTATTTACGCTGAAGCCACTAAGGAACACACCACGGAAGAAAACAACCCGTTTCTTCTGAAACAGATGTTTGCTCACTAGTGCAGAAACAAACACTTACTTGTCCAAGCAGGCCACACTCAGACACTTCTGCTCGGACAGCGGCTGAGTCAGTGTGGTGACAGGCTCGCTTTCCTGAAGAATCGAGTTAATGAAGGTTGTGGGAGAAAGGGGCGTGTCCACGGGCACGCTCGACGCCACCTCCACTTCAACAGGACACACCTCCTCAACCTCAGGACTGTGGGCGGGGCTAGACGGTTCCTCCTTGATGTGGACCAATGGGCTTGTTCTGTGACAAAGGATTAAGAAGAAAATGAGAAGTTTGAGGAGAAATATAGCAAGTTTATGTTCTCACGGGCACCTTCAAAAAACACTTGCCTGTCTTCAATCCAGTCCTCTGTGGTAACGGGACTGGATTGTGCTAGTTCAGTGATGTCAGAGATTATTGGCCCCGTTTTCACAGGTGATTCGGAGGTGAAGACCCCAGTTCCTGTGTAAGCTGTAGAGGAAGGCTGGACACACACACACACACACACACATTATGTACTTGCTCAATAACTACATTTTAGGCAGAAACAGTTACAGCTGGTAGTTTGAGGACTCTTACCGGAGAAGAGAGTGAGTACTGCCTGGAGTATTTGGGCATTGAGTGTGTGGAACTGCCATCATTTAACATCAATGGCCTGTTGAGAAACCCAGTGACAGAAATAAACAACAGAACACAACATAAACAACAGATTTTACTCTATGTGTCTGAAACGTACATCTTTCGTTTGACTCCCAGGACCCTGTTGGATCGGGCGAGTGTGATCAGAAACTGGATGAGCTGTGGAAGCAGAAAAAGGGGTTTTAGAAGATCAGGTTGAGATGTTTAACTTTCGTTTCTGCGTTCTGATTTTACCTTATTGACGACTTTCTGCTGCTGGTTGTGTTTCTGTCTCAAAATGGCGACTTCCCTCCACAGAGATTCATTCTCTCTGTGTGAGCGAGAGAGAGAGAGAGAGAGAGAGAGTCAGTCAGACAGACAGAGAGAGAGAGAAAGAGAACAAAACAGATACAATAAGAACTCCTGCTGGGGTGTCTGCATCACAGATGAGTGTTATGACATCATCAGCGGCTGACAGGCCCTCGCTGATGATGTCATGTTTGAATTTCAGAGAGGCTTAAAGAGTTGAAGGACCTCTTCTGACCATCACTCTTATGTTCCTTCATGTGGGTTCTGAGAGGCCCTCAGGTCATCTGTTAAAACACAGCCTGCTGTAAGACGCTCTTAAAGAGACAGTCGTCCTGCCCCCCCGCGCCCCACAGCAGATGGTGTGGAGGGTTTTACTGGGGCAGGTGCAGGTTCCTGTAATGGGGATTAAATCTTCCCAAATCTCCACTTAAAATCTCTCCATTCAGTACAGACACTTCAAAGCCCTGCAGGACCTGAAAACCAACATGAAATTTGGCAATAAAATAAAAAGGCATTTTTGGAAAAGTTTTGGACTCTGTGTACTTCTTCTGGTACCAAACCACCAGCCCAAACCTAACCAGCAATAATAACATAGACTTGTTACTGTGGAACAATTGAGGAGGCGTGGCTTCCATAGTGAGGTCATCAGCAGAGTTCTGTCTGTGTACCATCTTATCCTCTGACCCTGAGTGTGAACGTGTTACAGAATCCGAGTCGAGCCCCCGAGAGTTGTCCAGCTGTGGGAACGAGTGAGTGTTGTGGGAATAAATAAAATGTCTTCCGACAGACTCAGAACAGCTGTTGAGACTCGTCACACTGCTGTTAGCCTGTACGTCTGTTTTAGACCGATGACTAACTGGGTTAAAGAGTGCGGAGTTACTGAGCTGTGGCTGATTTGGAAACAGTTTAACTCAAAGATAAGCGTTACACTTTAATTTCAACCTGCATCTATTTTCACACAGGCCAACAGGAAGAAATTCTCTGATCAGAGTCAAATTCCATTGGTGTTGCATATGATGACTAGTCACATGACATGTGAGAACCAATAGGATTGGATGTTATTGATGTGCCACCATTATTGAATTTAGCGGTTTGATCTTAAATCTTTAAACTTTAGGGGTTTTGTTGACAGGAATATGTGACATTAATTTGCTTAATAAACTCAAAATTTTTTAATTTCGCAAATGTTTCCCTCAGAAGATATTAACCTACTAAAGTCACATGGCTTACTTGATAGATGAAAGCTCTGAACTGATTTATGACACATCATTCTCAGGAAAACATCAAGAAACATTGTCTCAAGAACTACAGAGGAAGTGAAAGTCAGTAGCTTTGGTCAAAGTGACCAAATGCAAGTTTGTGAAACTCACTGCTTGAGGGTGCCAATTTTGGAATCCATGGACTCCTGCCTGCCCTTCATGAGCTGGACATCTGTGATCATTTTAGACATATCCTCATGGCTGAGTTTCAGATCCTCGTGTTTAATGTTGGACACCTGCAGACAGACACAATGAAAACGTCAAAGTCAGATATCAACTGAGGGTGTGTGTGAAACAGGAGAGGGAAGCCGTATCTGAAATGACCAGCTTGTGAACCCTCACGTAGTGGAAAGCATGTGCAAATCGTCCGATTGGAGTCCGAGCTGGACGCTTGGACACCATCGGAGAGGAAAGACCATAAATTGGAGGGATGGAAAGCGGCAACTCAAGAAACAGAGTGACGCCAGATTAGTTGCCCCAGGACCTTTAATCCAAACATCTCCAGCTGGCTGTCCCTCAAACCAGAAGATTATCTCAATCTTTCACAGAGCCAACGGTGAAACGGAAAATCAAGGGTTTGCTTGATGCAGTCACCTCAAGCAAACAACTTTACAGATGGAAAAAGACTGTAGTTCACACGTTTATAAATCTATTTAGCAGTTTCTCTAGCAAAATCAGAAAACAGACTCTTTGCATTCTGTTTACGCCTACATAAATCCAATCCCGATTTTACAACATCAATAAATCCTTAGGGACTCTTAAAGCCCTTCAGAAGAACTCTGATGAGGCAGAACATTTAGTTGGGCTTGGTATGACTAACAGAACAGCCCCATGCAAATACAGACATATGCAAAATACAACACTAGGCAAATACAGACATTAATTTTTTCCACTACGCTTACGATTGCAAAGTCGCATTTAAAGCTCATCATGCAAACAGTAATTATTCACCACACCATTTATTATGTTACATAATAACGTAACTCTGGCAAATTATGACATACATTTGAAAAGCTGCAGGTTTAAATACAAACAGCAGGAGCAGGGAACCGCCCACAAACCCAGAGCCCAAAGCCCTGATGTGACATCATAACATCACTCCACACCCCCCGAGTTACTTAAAAGCCCCTATTAAAATCTTATGATTTATAACAACCAGGAAGGCTATTCAGAACCTCTTCAAAAAGCTCTTTCATATCTCCTTCACAATAAAGGTTTTGTCGCATCATGAGGAACTATACAAGATTAGTTTCTACTCACCGTTGTGACCTTCCGCTTTATATTCTCCAGAAGATGTTCCTGTCCTCGGATAAAATACGGATGCTGGAATTCTGTGTCGTCTTTTTCCGGTTTCACCAGGCCGCCTTGTTCAATGTGACCAACCTTTCGGAAACCATCTGAAGCGAGAACAAAAACCAGCGGAAAAAACGTTAACAGACCTTCAAACTCTAACTGCTTCCTTCCTACGAAAGGGAACTTCAAAATATAATGGTCATTAAAAATGTCGGCTGTCCGTTCCTAGTAATTATTTTGCTTACTTTTACATTTCATGTGTGACAACCCCCTGAAGAGCTGATTATACATACATTATACATATATTACATTATATTTATACATGTTTGGTTTAATTATTATTAAGTCTGATTATCTGGGTGTCATGCACATACAAGAAAAAACTGATTAAATACTTACACATATTCAGCTGGCGAACAAAACTGGCCATATTGTTGTGTTTGAAGTATTTTGGTAAAACCTCTTTAGAGAAGCGCCCCTGGTCAAACACGTGAAAGCTGGTTCCGTTCTGAAAACAAAGTAGTAATACCTTAAAAACACCAGAATACACTAATGCACATATATGTACAGTTATTGCATTAATAATCAGGTGAAAAGGTTATTTTCCAATAACCCAAAAATCTACTTTAAAGGACATAAAACAAGCCCAAGGCTCTTTGCTGGGAGGGGGTGTGTTTCTGTAAGAGTTCAGTTTAGGCCCTTCAAACCATGACACACTAATCTGAAGTGAAACTGAATTGAACGCCTCGCATCTCCTGATTAAAGTTTATTTCGGGAGTCGCTGGTTCAGTTATAGTTACAGTCTATGGTCACATATACATCTGACTATAACGCTACTCTTAAATACAGTCATAAAAACACGCATATAATCATAAATCTAGATCGATAAAGGCGAATTTTACATGCAATACATTGTTTTACACCTTCTTATCAGAGTTTGGTGTGTGTGACATACTGGTTTGGACCCGAAGTGAATTAATGACAGACACACCAAAATATACGATAGACCCGTCTGACCTAATGCTAACAACAGCAAGGGCCCTACTTAGTGCTCTGCTATAGCTTAGGCCTCTTGGCAAGGGAACTTTTATTATAAGATAGATCTGTAAACCACAGAAACCAGTAACTCCTCTAAACTCAACCATGTACTCACAGGACTCCAGCATATTAACAGGTCTGTGTCCGGATCCTCCACCAGCGTCCAGAGTTTCGTAAGAAACGCAGGTACATTGTTAGCAGTGACCACCCCTCCTGGTCCGACACTGTGATACTCCATTAGAGGTGAATTATCGATTACTTGCGATTAAAATGAAACCTTTTTTCAATAAGTCGCTGATCTGGATCAAAGTTACACAGTCAGGCGTGTTTCTGTACCAACGCGAATTGCCCCGTTCAAACGCACGACTACGACTCCGTTTATGCTCGCTGACGTTGCGGGTCTCACTTTAAAAGCGATATTTTAGGTTATATTAAACTGCACGAGTGTTTTTTGCGCTGTTGGTAAAGTGGAAATTTCCATTAATTCTTCAGCGTTACAAGTGCGTAGAAACAAGCAGCGCAGTGAGGCGTCGCGCTCTGGTGACGTCACGGTGACGGTGGAAACAGAAAAACGCAAAATAAGCGTATGTTAAAAAATCTTTCACGCAATAATTGCGTCACGGAAAACAAATATAGAAAATTATTGTTTAATAAGTAAAATAATTAATTCGGCGTTTTTACAGGTTTCAAGGGTCTACGCCTGGACGCGTGAACTTTAACCTTTGGTCAAATACGCAGTCGCGGTATAATCTAAAGTTTTTTATTTTTTACAACACACATTTGTGACAAATGCAAAACAATTACATTGAAAAATGTTTTCACGAAAATTAAAATTGTATCGAAAACTTTTGCGCCGTGACCCTTTACCTGTGACGTATTTCACACGCACGTGGTCGTCGCAGAAGCACGCGCCCGGCGCAGAGCCTCACAATGACTAAATTAAAAAACAAGAAAAGAAATATCGAGGAGAATGAAGAAGAACAGGTACGAAAACAAATGTAGCTTATTTTTATTTGAGACATTAGCTTTAAAGCACAGCAGTAACGTACATTTGTCAACACGTGTGTTTATGTGCTGTTCGTGTTTTTTTATTTGGTTTTAATATTAATAACAGCTCGTATTTATTTTAATGACAGATATGTGTAATAAACATTAACTTTTGACAATACATTGTTACCTAGTTTGTGTACTGTATGGGCAGTTGAAGCTAGCTTATGTGCTATCTGTCTGAAACAGTAAAATTATAATATATATACATTATATATCACAACTGGGGTATAACTAGTTAACTAAGGTTATCTTTATTCTGCACATGTGCTATTATACTAATTTACGTGCTTTTTTACATTCAATTACTTTTATTCATTTGGCAGATACCAGTATGTAGCTAACTGTACGTGCTGTGTGTATTTATTACAATGCAAAATTAGTTGCTTTAGATCTAGCAGGTACAGTGTTCATCTAGTTAAACTAGTATGTGTAATATTTATCTTTTATATTGTTCTGCACTTTAGCTTTAGGGATGTCACCACACAGGAGAGAGAATACATTTATTGCCTCATGACTGGGCTAGCAAAGTATACATTACTTCAGTGTATATAAAGTAAACAATGTAATATGCAATTTACACTATTGAGTACAGTATATACAGTAAAATATACCAGAGATTTTAGTGTGGTATCTGGAATATTGTTCCAGAAGAAATTGTTATAATTTCTGTTTGATTTTCAGTTTGATGTCTTGTTCTTAGCATTAAATCCAGCTAATCATATTTAAATATGTTCCTGACATTATAACACAAGTCATTATCATTTTTTGGTGTGATGATCATGTTTTGTGATTGTTCTCATTTTACTCTTCTCAGCTGCCCATCTTTGAGAAGGACAGCAGTAAAGATGCCCATCATCTAGATGATGATGATGAAGACTCAGATCCCTCAGACAGTGAGGAAAGTGTCTTCTCTGGACTCGAAGAATCAGGGAGTGACAGCGATGATGAGGAAGAGGAGGATGAAGAGGAAGGTTCTGGAGAAAAGAGCTCTGATGTGGAAGAAGATAAGAAGTCCAGTGAAGCAGAAGTTCAGCAGTCCACGAAAGATCTCACCAAACCTCAGGTACTGTAACCACACACGTGACATCAGCAGATACCTTTAACTGATCACTGTTGCCCTCATGATCTTCCTGGCTTTTCAAAAACCAAAACGTTACTGTGCATGTTGCTTTACAGAAACTGAATGTGTCTGTGTTAGAAAACCACAATAGTCTGTTATCAGACACTGTTCAGAGATGCTATAAATTGTAGTAGTTACAGGTGTTATGTATGCGTTGAAAGAGAAACAATTTCACTTTAAGCAAGGATTACTTGTTGTGATTGCAATTATTAAAGTATATGTAAGACTTTTTTACAGTTTTGTAGTTTAATTCAGAGCTGGCATCTTCTGAAATGTTTCATTACTATTTAAAAGTGTCCCAGGTTTGGCCTTATTAAGTTTTTTAAAAGGATGGATGTTGTTTATAAAGCGGTGAAAATAGGAGAGTTTGATTTGTTTAACATTTTGGGTTACTGTATAATTCCCATAAATCTGATTGTTACGTTGTGGTTGCGATGATTTGACTATTATTATGTAAAAACTAGTGATAATGAGTAAATCTATCCAAACCTTGCATATATGTTGGGCTGTACGTCACTCTCTACCGCCCTCTTGTGAAGCGTCACTGCTATTATTTGTGTATGAGGATTTGTGTATATATTTGTTATCTTGTGTATGAGGAGAGTCTGAGACGGGGATGCAGATTGTCATTGTGTTACAGTGGATTCAGACTCTAGTCGGAGACGGATTGTGATGTAATCCAGTTGACTGGCCCAGGAGAAAGTCAATATTTACCTGTAGTTGTGAGGAATCTGGTTTTCCTCTGGTGGTGAGCTCATAATTCAGCTGCTGTCAGGCCCTTTTTGATGACCTCACTGATATATCATAAACCCTCAGTCTGAGGTACGAGTCACGTATTTGTATTTATAGTTTATAGTTAATGTCTTCAAACTTATTTCATGTCTTTTAGCTTTCAGGGGAAATTTGATGAAAGTATTTGTGCTTGTGGAATAAGAGTTTGAGAACTAACAGCCCCCAGGCCACCCAAAACATGTTTTGAGACTAACCAGCTAAACAGTATTATTAAGTCACTAATACTAGACTATTAAAAAACAGTATTTCTTTATGTCTGTTTCATTTAACTAATTTAATTGTCAGTCAGTTTATGGGCAGCGTTTTAAATGCATCGAAATGTTTAGATCTGATAAATCTGTTTATCTGGTAAATTGTTTTATCTGCTTGTTTTTCGTGTAGAAAATCTATCACTGGTGTAAAATACAGTCGCCTCACATGTGTTATACAGTTAAATTGCTTGATACATGATCTATAACGTAAACAGCACCTTGAGCGTCTGGCTCAGGGTCCGATTGTCCCAGTTCACTCCATCGGAACCGTGTAATTTTCCGCTGGACACTATCAGGTTCACAGCTTTGAAATCTCCGTTTGGAGTTGCCAAGAGACCGTGGGATGTATTGTTCCTGTCTCAACAGTTTAATCCGCCCCCCTCTCGTTTTTTCTCCGTCCTGTCGGTCTTCTGAGAGCTAGATCACGGTTCAGACTGATGCACACCAGGCAGAAGTTAATGCGCCTGCCGGAGACGTGACGCGTCCTCTGGGACCCTCGCCGCCCCTGCAGCCGTGTGTCTGTTCCAGCTGCGGGGGTGTCGATGACATCGGGCTCGTTTTACCCCGAAACTCTCTCGCTTATGCGCGCCCACGCACAACGCGCGCAGCAGACGCGTCTGGTCCACTTCCATAACCAAGACGCGTGACGCGCTCCCGTTAGGGGTCTTACGGCGGCCAACCGGGGTTTGTTTCTTTCACCGCGCGCCTTGAGAGGTTTAATTAAGTCTTAATGAAGTATCAGTGCGCATGGCGGCTCACTCACTAACTGAACCGCGGTTCAGAGGAAGCGAGCGGGGTAATGAGCGACCCGAGGCTTCCCGAGCGGAACCGGCTTGCCAACAGACATTAAAAACACGTTATCCCTCCGTGAACACGTGCGCGCGCGCGTTTAAAGGCCGCTGGAGGTGCTCGGGTGGATGTGAAACGGATGTCCGTGATTTCCAAAAGCCTGTCAGTGCATTCATCTCTCGGCCTGATTCATGGATCGCATGTCACGCGTTACTCGTTTTTTAGCTTTGCAACATCTTCAGCCCACGCCGGCATCGTGCCACGCGTTTCCAGACGTTTTGAGGGGTTGTTTTGAAGCGCATCTAAACCGTGAGCTCTTCTGTTTTGGCTGGTGGACCATCATCTGGTCAAGCCATCTATCAAAGAGCGATTCTCAACGCCCACAGTCGTGCTTTTTTACTCTTGCATTCACGAGCAGAACTCAGTTTGGTCGGAACCTTGACCGTCTGGTTAGCTGTGAAATCGCACCCAGGCCCTGAAGCGTTTTGATCAGATTTTATATGATATATGATCGTGTTTATGTTTGTAATGATGTCATGCAATATATCTGTGATGTAAAAATAATTGAATTAGCATCTTAATCATTTTGAATCACTAAGGCAAATAAATGTATAATACTTATAATATTTTTATACTGTTATTCAGACCCGATGCAACGGTTGGATAAACGTTTTATGTGTTTTCCATAAATGTATAAATACATTTAGACTTATTTTCTTAGTAATGGCTTTTAGTAAAGAAACCTGTCTGTTGTTGTTGATTTGCTTCTGTGATGATGTAAATAAACCCTTTAAACCCTTTTCTCCTCACCACACTGGCAAATCGTTTTAAGCGTGTATCAGAACCACTGCTTGTGGATCCTGACGGGTCACGTCCTGATGTGGCCTGAAGTTTAATGATTCAGAACACCCAGTGTAACACCCCCACCCCTCCCTCTCTAAAACTCTCTTTCAGCTTGTTTTTAGATCTTCAACGTTAGCGGAAAAATTGTCCGTCCCTCTGAGGCATTCAGGAACGCGGGGCTTCTCCGTGTTGATGTGGGTTTAACGGGGCTTCAGGGAGGAAGTGTTTGACTTAGCTCTGCAGACTAAGAGATAGCGGGACGTTGAGGAGCTGTAAATCAGGACAGGTTGCTCACCTGCCCCGTCATGGGCTCGGGGGAGATGAGTCTCTTCCTTTTTACCCCGTCAGGAGAGTTTCTGTCCGCTCGGCCCTCTCTTGAGTGATGGGCCGTGCTAAATAACAGCCGGTACAGCGAGTCCCTGCGTCTCGCACAGGATGTGAGGGTCTGGTGGCTCCTTTTGAAAAGCACACCTGTAAATCACACAGAGGAAGTTTATGTTCTCTGAGTGAAATAAACTCTGAAACGTGCGTTTGGATGCTTTTTAGTGTCAAGAATAATTTAATGGTCAGAGTTGTGGTGCAATTTTTCCTGTTTCACCAAAAACATTGTCTTTTTCTGTTGCTGGTAAAATGTGTTTAAATTGATACTCATATTTTTCTTTGTTGCAACATATGTATGTATGTGTATATTTATATGTTTGTGTATATATATTGTTATAGGATATTATTGATTATTCATCTGTGGTGTAAAATAAAACTGCAACATGTTTTGTAACTTGATCAAGCCATTTTTGCCATTTTTTGTTTTACCCTTACGGATTCTGTGTCTGTTTTTATAGAGTGGCCACAGAGATTCAAAAGACAAGAAGAAGAAAAAGAAGAAGACTCCAGGACAGGAGGAAGCCGGGTTGAGTGTGACCTCACAGAGAGATGGAGGTCTACAGGTTTCCTCTCAGACGGATGAATATGAGCATGACACCTCAGACGAGGAGGTAAAACCCAAACATCAAATGTTCACATTTGTTCTCGGCTCATCCTGTGTGCTCAGTCTCAACACGTCATGTTTGGTTGTTACATGAAGTTCATGAACATGAGGAAATATTTGAATTGCTGTAGTTTTTTAAGGTCACTAATCAAATGTAGGCAAATGTGTGACCGTGAGCACTGAGCCCACATGGATCAGGAGTTTTTTACAAATCTGACATTTTTATTCTAACTATGACCCAAGTTGTGCTGTTATTATAATCTGCAGTAATAAAATGATTGAAAATAATGTAACACTTTACATTAAAGCTACATTTGTTAACATTAACTGACAATTTTTTAATCCATTTATTTATCTTTGCTAATGTTGATCTGAAGAAATTTAACTGCTTATTGTTTACTCATTGTGCATTAACCAATGTTAAGATGTATATATTTGATTTGAAAAACGTTTTTTAAATGTTAAGATTGGTAAATGTTTATTTAACTATAGAAGTTAACTAACGTTAATACATTGAACTTTATTGTAAAGTGTTACAAAATAATATGAAACTTGTATTTAGTTTTGTTGGTGATTTCTATGTATAATTCATGTTATTTTCAGGTGAATGCGAGTTCTTTTCAGAGATGCAAATTTGTGTTGAGTTTGTGAGGCTTCAGTGAGCGCATGTCCCCTGTGTGACCAGGTGTTACTGCACCTGCATGTGCTGAGATGTTTCGTTTGCATTCTGTCAGTCTTTCATTTGTTTTCTGAGGCCCATTTGACTCTCAGCTGTGGTGATCTCTGTCAGATATTGTCTCTAACAGGCCTGGCAGGTAAATGTCAAAGATCCTTTTAGGTTGTTGATGAATTTGCAATCGTGGGTAAGGTGTCTTGCTCCGGGGCATCTCAGTTGTCGAAGTCCAACTCTACAGCCAGTAGGTCACAGATGCCTCCATTTGTTTATTATTAGTGGAACAGAAGTATTACTGGTCTGTGGTCTTGATGGTAATATATTTTTCTATCAGTTTTTAACATAATCATCTCTGATGAATGACCACATCTGCTTGGTTGTAGATCTTTGAGCAGTTGTCCAACCAATAATTTAATGGATAGGCAAGCTTCATTTAAAGATTAACCAGCTTGCTTGGACCACATTTAAACCTGGTCTAAACCTTAGTCCAAAGCATAAGGAAGTCGAATTAAAATCTAATGCTTGATCTTTTTAGAATGACATGGCCTCTAGCAGCATTAAACTGTGTAGTAAGAAACATTAGACGCTAAATTTGGTGGGATGCGTTTTCAGCATGTTTGTACAGGCGGGATGACTTCATTATTCCATAGATGGGAATATGGTCAGTTGTGCCGTGTTTCATGTAAAGGATTTTTGTTCTGGAAGTGTCTGAACCGCAATATTTGATACTATACGCCTGTCAGACTGTACCGCAGTTCAGTAACGTCTCTGTTGGCCTGTTTTGGGGAGTTAGGAAGCTAACGCAACTCGCTATACTGTAACGTCTCATATTTACATGTAGATCTATTAAAGAATTTCTCCTCCGCTTTTTATTTACATGCTTCATTGAAGAGCATTGAACCCTGGCGCAATGCGCTCTGGGTAATTTGCCAGGCTGTACAAACTAAACACAGAAACCATCCAAAATTTTTGGCAATCTGGTTCCGACCAGGAATGTTTTGCAGGAGTGTTATTGTTCTTGGGTAGCGTCCTGAGCTCAAAGTGACTTTTTAATGCCCCTCGAAGTCATTCGAGGTGTGATGAATATCGCCGCTATTTATTTTGTAAATGTACTTTGTCCTCCGAGGCTGTGGCTTGCGGTTGTGTTTTGCTGATCAGTATTGAGAGTATTTACTGTCGTAATAAATGTCGCTGGTCGTGTTGCGGGCCGTTCATCAAACCAGAAAAAGAAAAATCTGATGTAGCCAAACAACCAAAACATTTCTCACAGCTGGTGCTTGAAAATCTGACAGGAGTTGTTTGGAAATTTGTGACAAGAATGCAGTAAATTTCTTACACATTTATCGTTTGTATTTTAAAATATTAAAAGGCATCATTTCAGCTCATTTTTGGAGAGTTTTATAATGTTGACTGTTGACTGGTGTTTGCAGAGTCCACGGTAGTTGCTTTCTGATTGTTAGCATGCTAAGGCACAGCACACTGCCAGCTGTTTAGAAGTCTTAAAGTTATTCCCTTTAAAGTCAACATGGCTTTTTTTGAAAAAGCGTAGAAAACACTGGTTGTACCCTACAATGGTTGTAAGTCAATTCACTGATCAAAAAAGCACAATACTTTGCAATTTTGCATGTACTGTGGTGTAAAAATACGGTGTATTATTCTTGTTACTGTCTTTTGTAATAGAACATACCCACACCGTGCCCTTATTGTACTTCAGAAACTACTGCTTGTTGTTAAATTATCTCATAGCAGATTTGAAAAGGTCTGAAACTTAATGGGTTGTCAATCTTCTCAAGCCATCTTTAAAGAACCTCTTGTGTCTGGTCTCAGATCAATGGTGGTCCCACCACCATTTGGCGTCCGTTAAGCTAGCCCCCCCGTCTCGTCTGGAGACGGTAGATTGGGTTGCCTCGGTCCCATCGCAGCTCTCAACATAAGTTGTCTACAAATAAAACTCCAGACTTCTAAATCCCGTTGTTTTTCAGCCTTGCGTTCCTCCTTTGTAATAACTGCCTATTTCCTGTTAGCACAGTGAAGGGGGAATAAAGGAGAGAGCTGCGTCTGTCCGACTCGGAGTCGGCAGGAAGAGCCTTTTCCCCTGCAATGGCTTTTCCATGTGTTGTACGAGATGAATGAAGACACATTGTGGAGTTAAGGGGAAAGAGAACTTTGGCTCTCGGCCACATATTCAGCTACTGCTTATTTTCTGAGCCCGAGACCCTGTACAGTAGTTTAGAAGGAGACGTTTGTGTGCGTTTTATATTTGTAAACTAGTGTACTTGTGTTGTCACCGGGAGCATAGAAGCGATACAAAAAACGTGCAGGTTGAACTTTAGTTATAGGCAGGTAAATGACTTTTCTGCTTGGTTTTAGTAACAGATCAACAGAAAATGTTTATTTACTGTGGATGTGACACATTTGCCTCAGTTATAATGAATGGTACTTTGTTTTTAGCTTTGTGTCATGACTAAACAGGAAGTGCTTAAGAGAAGTTTACTGTTCATGTATTGTGAGAATTTACCTCTGCATTACATTTATAATCAAGATTTACATAAAGATACTTTACGTGCTTATTTTTGTGTTTATCGTGAACGTGGCCTGTTATCTGTTTCAGTGAGGTGAATCAGTCTCTTCGTTCTACATTAGCACATTTGCAGCACACATGCTAGTCATGTTTTCTAGCATGTTTTTCATTTTGCATATTATTGTTGTTTTAAATATTATTTATGTCAGTTTGAAAGTCATTTCCCATAGAGGGCACTGTTTCTGCTTTGTGTCTACAGTCTTTTTCCAGCGTGCGGTAAGCCACGGATGAGTGATCCTCTTCTGAGGTTTCGGAGAACGGCCCTCTCTCTGCGCTCTAATGTAAAGCTCTAGTGACAGGTAGCGGATCGAGGTCACGTCTGCTAATCGCATCGACTGACTGATTCCAGATTCCGGTCCGGTGACCCACTGAGGGCTGTCATGTGTCCCGGAAACTTTGCAGCCTCTGTTGAATCGGGCAACCCTGGGTTACCTTCAAAAACCTCCTCCGACCTCAGCGGTTGCCTGCCAGCCGTTTTATTTGAATTTAGTCAGGATTGCTAGTTTTCTAGGCTTCGAATTTGCATAGATGTGGTTGAATTTACAGCGCTGTGGCAAAAGGACATGAGCGGCATCAGATCGCCCTACTTAATGGGATTTCCTCCCGTGGCAAATTAGGTTAGAATAATTGCACATTCTAGAGGTTTTGCGGTCTCTGGTTTTAAACGTGTACGTTGCTTCAGGTGTTAAAATCTCGCTCTGAAAGGTAAGGGCTGTCTTTGCCATTTCCACCCTGAGATTCGAGAGATTTCGGCCCGCGCCGTCTGAAGAAAAGAGCACTGTTTGCTTTCCTGTACAAAGTAAAACAAACGCAACCTGTAATGCGGCCGGTCAAGGTGTCCAGATTTCTCTGGAGTTAAGACGGAATCCAGCCTTTCCCTCTGGCGTTCCGTGCCACCCACTCCTCGGAAATATGATGAAATCTGTCGAAAATGAGAAGCGATACGCACGTCTGGGGGTGAAACGTTTTATTTGCTTTGCTCTCTAAATTTTGGTAATCCTGAAGTTTAATTTTGTGATTGGGACATTTCCAACTGCAGCTCCTGATGAGTTCCAGATGCGATCTCCAATGATTGTGGTCAATCTGATGGCAGGCGAGAAAGAAAAACGCTTGAATTTTAGCAGTTCTGGACTCTTAGTAGGGTAATTTAGGAAGGATCTCTGTTTTCCAACCCCATCTTTACAAGAATTGACAGTGTTGTGCTGCCTTTCCATGTATCCTTGGTTCTATAGTTGCAAAGAGCACAGCGTGATCATGACCCAATGTCCCTCAGCTGGGGGGAACCGGTCCTTCTATATCGCTGTTATTGTCATTCACTATTTTCATCTTTTTCCTCTCTGTTGTGCGCTGGAAGGTTACAGGACCCTCTGTGGAGGAAGACATTTGGGTTTGAAGCCTTCACTGCCGTCTCTGAGCGCTGTAGAAGGTAACACGGTTCTGCTCAGATGAACTGATAAACTGTTAGCCATGTTTAAGTTTGCTAAGCTGGCGTCCTCCTAACTCGAGCTTGAAACGTGGAAGAAAGGCTTCTGTGTGCCCTGAGCTATTCATGGTCGTCAACACTGTTTTTTGGTCCACACGTTCTTTCACAAACCTCAGCATTCCAAGCGGACGTAGGGGAAGGCCTTGGCTCTCGGTTCCAGAAACACAATCACATAATTTTATGAAACAGGAACCAGGGGGGTCGTATGCATTCACCCCTGGCAGCCTAGCACCAGTTGAGGTCTGAACTCTTGACCTTTAACCTTCAAATACTTGTTTCTGTGGAGTGGCGTGTAGGCCAAACGTTTGCCTCCACACACAGAGGTTTGGCTTTAGCGGATTGAGACTTTTATTTGGTTTACTGCTTTGTTCTTCCAAGACAGCTTGTAAAAATGAACAAAGGTAGCTTGAAATGAAGACTTTTTGGCTAGTACAATGGGTCAGCTTTATTGTTAAAGGGGTAGATGGGGAGAAATTGGGCATAGATGTTGGGTAGAATGTTAAGTGATAAAAAGCAAAATAAGCAATTAAATAATGATGTTGAAGGTCAGCCTCCAGTCCCCATTCACTTTTACTGTAGAAAAAGGTGCAATGAAAGTGAATGGAGACTTTTTTGCTCTTCTTGTTAAAAGAAACTTGTGTGACTTTTGTTCATATACATTTTGTGCTTTTTCCTTTTCCCTCCATCATTCAGTTTGGTTGAGGGCAGAAAAAGGATGATTAATATGTTTTGTTCTCCGGCAGACACAGGCATGGGTTTTACGAAACGTCTGCGCTGTGAGAAACAAAGAGCGGTTTGATTCTTCTGAACTCATTGGTTGGAGCTGTTCTGTAGATATATCAGATTAGACTGAAGTGTATGTGGGTGGTGTTCTCTTACCCCTGCCTTAAGGTAAGGAGGATTTGAGGGCTGCGTTCCACTGGGAGCCATTGGTCCCGCAAACCTCACGCCCACACTGTGCCTTTCAGATCAAAATCACGCCAATAACTTCCCCCTTTGGAAAGTAGCAAAGTCAACGTGTAACCTATTTGAAACGCTGTGTGTGTGTGTGTGTGTGTGTATGTGTGTGTTTGTTTGAGTGTGTGATAAGGTGTGTGTGTGTGTGAGTGAGTATGGCTCTTATATCCATGTTAAATTGGTAATTCTGTGTAATTCTGCATTGAATTGTAATAATTTCATTTTGTAGACTTTGTCTCTTGCTTTGACACAGATATCAGAGTAAATGATGAGAGACGTTCGTGTGAACTCTACGGCTGAAAGTCGTTTCCTATTCGGCCCAAATGCATTGATAGGATGCACAAACTATTTATGCGTTTATGTGCCTTAAAGTAGGTGTGGCTTTGAATATTTGCTCTGAACAGTTTCATTTTTAAGAGATTTGCTGTTTAACAATTTTTTAATCAGATGTTTAAATCTTGAGCGCTACAGTGATTATAAGAGACCTGGATGTCAGTGTTGTGTGTGTGGATTGTGTTTCTGGTCAGACTTTTCAGAGAAAAGACAAAAATGTTATCGATCAGAAAACGCTCAGCGAGTCCGGGCCGTGAGCCAGAGACTCCGAGAAGCCTTCTTGAATCCAGAACTGTCCATCGGTAGAGAATGAAGTGATTTCAAAACCGTTCCTGTCTGCAGACACAAAGGTCTCCTTTCAGCCGGCGCGCTGCGCTGAAATCAATAGGCTGATAAAATTGACAGATTGCTGGTAAATTATTTGGAATCTTGGCCTGACACGCTGCTGTCAGCGGGTAATTTCTTTTTAATAGTCTATTTAAGGAGAAGCAGGGATGTGTTTTTCTAAGTCAGAGGGGAATGTTGACCCAGCGGGCTGGGGGTGGGGGGCAAACAGGGGGAGGTGATGGGGTAAATCGCGTGCCGGTCGTACAGAGCAAACGGGACCCCAGGCTGCGGTCGCTGGACTCCTGCAGGTGTGTGGAGGTGGGGGCGGTGGGCGTTGGAAAGCTGGGAAAAGGGGTGGGGGAGGTTTTTCAGCAGCCAAAGTAGCCACCTGTCGTTCCAGAGTTTTTAGGACTTCCTTTTTATCCGGTCTTCAGCACAACTCCCTGTTGGGCCGGCCCGCATCCTGCCAGAAGGCCCTGATTGAAACCAACTGCCAGCGGGGGCCGCCTTGGGCTCCGGGGCTGGTGGGGGGCCTGAGGCAAGTCTCTGTGAGGAATAGGGATGGGAGGATTTGGAAATGATGTGGAGAGCTTAGAACGTTTACCTTCAAAACAGGAAGGAGATGAGTTAGACTTCTTTCTTTGTCAAATCCCATGATTGTAGCTCCAGAACTGGTGCGCTGGCTCTCATACACCCAGGTAATAACTTTCAAAGTTGCTGATTTGAAACGCTCCCCATATGTCCTGCAAAAAACTCCTCACAGGAAACTGTGTGTTCACCATCGTGTGTTCGTTTTGCTAACGCTACAGTTCCTCATAATGAAGTGAGATTTTGCTATGAACTAGGAGTTTGATAACAGATGGTAACGTCTCCAAGATGCTTGGAACAACATTTCCTGTTCATCAACAGCGCTGTAAAAGGCTTTAATGCTTTAAATGGAAGATATTTCTCAAAATAAAGCCAAAAAATTAGTAGACTTTGATTTGTTTCTAAATTAAATCAATGTAATGTTTATAATTGTTGTTCCAGGCATCTGTGTGTGTGTGTGTGTGTGTGTGTGTTTCAGACTGCCTTGATGCTGAGATCAGATCATGATCACACTGTCCTGAGATCAGGTCGAACTGTCTTTTATAAGACTCTTGGTTCATACAAAAATCTCACTTTACAGTTTGGGAAAAAACGTTTGGAAATCTGTAAAGATTTTTCCTACTGAGATACAAATTAATAAAAACCAACAACATATCTTCATTTTTTTTGTAAAGCTTTTACAAAATGCTTTTTGCACAGTACTGTACACACAGATATGGGATATAATGTTCTGTTCTTATCATTTAGCTGTTACTGTATCAATTCTTTTTAACGTTGAATGAAAATGTTTTTTATATGTTAAAATTGTGGTGTTTCCTTAACTACTTCTGCCTCTTGGATTTATATTTTCAGCTCATTGCAATGCATTCTGGGATTGGCTCATGCAGTGCTGCTAAAACAAGGCGTCTTAGTAGACAGCACAACAGGGTGCTTACCTTTTAGAACAGACTAAGTGTACGGCGCCCTAAAATTCTGCCTTTGTGGGCAGTTTGCTAGGTTTTGGAAGAAAACTGGTGCCTCCCTCCATCCAGCTGAGACATTTTTTCCACATTGTGTTATTCGTGTTTGCATGTTTTGGTAAAAACGGCGGAAAAATAAAGGAAAAAGAAATATGGCCCGTTACCACCTTGGATCGCTTGGCGTCCATCACCCCTCCTTTTTTGAGTTTGTCCTCGAACCTGAAACCCAGATATGTGTTTGCACCTTAAAGGCGAGATGCTCAGTTAAGGATAGGAGGGAACAGTCAGGCCTCGCTGTGGTGGCTTTGCTTCGATGCTTTTCTCCTGTTATGTGACCGGGGCATGCTAAAGAAAAGCTTCAGGGCCTCATTAGATATTTAATTTTCAATAAATAATGACTTTCTCTGAATGATGTGCCGGATGCTTGAGCCCAGGTGGGAAACCCATTTGAATCGTGCGTTGCCAGATCTCAAACTTTCCACATGCGTCCTCCAAAGTCAAAGCCCATGCGCAAAGATCTGCGGATTATTTATTTATCATGGTGGTGCGGTTCAGCGCACGGCTCTAACACCCGCCCGCCTGCTCGCCCGGCCCCCCGTTCGCCCTCTTTTTCAGCACTCACTTGCCATAAGTAATGAGCGCTTGACCTTTCGTCGACCTCTTTAGCAGAATCGTGGTTTTTGCTGTTTTAGAAATTATGACAGGATTTATTTTTATGGGCTTTGGTTCCTTTGTAGAAGAGGTTGGAAATTAAAAGTGGGCGGCCGGTGGGGCGTACAGCTGCAGCTGTGTCAGGTGAGGGATACTGACTGGATTCTGGGATTGTTTTGGTCCGATTCCTCTTCCTGGATCCCAAACCTGCCTTGGGTGACAGCGTGGCACCAACCTCTCTGGGTGAAGCGGACAGCAGATGATCGCTCTGATGTTGTGCAGAGCAAAACGGGCCGGGCGACGGCCTGCGCAGCTGTCATCTGTTAGTCATCCTCCAGACGCTCTCGAGGGACACGGGGGAGGCAAGATTATTACCCCCACATCCAGCCTTTCATGGAAAGAACTCGCCTGTCTGTTCTGCTCATTGGCCTCCTCTGTTTTTAAATTGTTTGGGCCGGTAATGAGGGGAAAATTGTGTTTTTTAGGTTTCGTTTGCTGTTGCTTCCAATTTGTGGCTTGACATTAGAGAGGGTCTGTGTGTATTGTGTTACTTACCAGACAATAGAGTCAACAAACCTGAAAGAATTTTCTCGTGAAATGACAAACTTTTGATTAATAGGTTTATTCCGGTTTATAGACTCATAAAATGTTCATATGAATCGAGTTTCCAAAATGTAATTTTAATTTAAATTGAAACGGCTGAGGAGTGTGTCTGTTTAAATGATGTTCAGGCTTTAATGTTTTTGTGGCTTTGCTCGTGACAGTTCAAGTTTTGAACGGCTATATTAATAGCAAGTAAAAACTGTGGGTCAAATCTTTGATGGGTATATGACTAAATGCTCAGTTGTCTTCATATGTCAATTATATCTGATATTCAACTTAATTTTCACTTATTACACATTTTAACGTGTGTCTGTGTGTGCAACAAAACGGTTGAGTTCCTCCTCAGTCTTTCGTAAAAGCCTGAAACAAGTGCATGTTTCATTTCTTAAGAGATTGTGTGTTTTAATGAACTGTCGCTGCTGATTATTGTCTTGTTTTGATAGTAGTTTCTGTTTCATTCGCTGCAGTATCTTGATCTGAGGCCCGGGTGCGAGAGTCTGAGCAGGTAACTGAGTTCATGTGTGTCAATATGTTGAGCTGATGAGATACGAGGGGCTGACAGAATGACAGACTGAGGGTGAACAGAGGGGCAAGGCTCGGTGGGATGTGTGTGTGTGTGGGGGGGGGGGTTTACTTAACTGAATATTGAATATTTTTGGACAAATTTTCACCAAAAAAATCAGCAGAACATGACAAATCTGAGCAAAAGCATCCTTATTTGTAAAAACTCTATAAAAATATAGTGAACAGAGTTTAAAATTGTTTAAAGTTTTCTGTTAGGGTTAGAGTGTGAGTTTATAGGTTACATTGTCTATAGAAGTCTATGACTAGATAAGAAACTGTGTGTGTTTGTGAGCTTTGCAAAAAAAGTTGCTGGTCTAAGTTTGTGAAAGTTGCTGAAGTTGTCTGACGAAAAAGGAAAAGTGATGGAACGCTGGGTCTAAAGAATTTTATTATCAGGAGACGGAGGGATGGAGGCTGTCAGTGGCAATAAGCTGGAAAACTCGACACAAAACTCTTCAAAATGTGTCTGAATCTCTTCTCACCCTTTTAAAGTCTTTTAGGGGTTGATTTGACCAGGCCTTGTGCCAAAAATGTTACCTGTGTATCTCATTTGCGGCGTACGTGGAACAGCTGTCTGTCTGACAGGCCGATTTCTGTGTCGTCTGAAGCGATTCACCCTTTCCTGCTAACTGGAAGAAAACCAGACTGAACCGGCACTCTTGAGTTAGCTGTACAGCTGTT
The DNA here is from genome assembly GCA_036877545.1 of Yasuhikotakia modesta. Taxonomy (NCBI): domain Eukaryota; kingdom Metazoa; phylum Chordata; class Actinopteri; order Cypriniformes; family Botiidae; genus Yasuhikotakia; species Yasuhikotakia modesta. The sequence goes on from JBAJNP010001544.1 coordinate 27,945, forward strand.
TTTGTGCATAAAATATAATTGTTTAAGGCACTGAAGTTTATTACCAATTAAAAACAAAATGAATGATTACTTTATTGTGACTGGAGATATCAGCATTATATTGTTTCAGCTTGTCTCTGCTGTTGCTAGTGAGCTGAACAAACTTGCTAGTTATTCTGGTGTGACTAGAACTAACTTGGCAACATCTAAAAAATTAACTTGGATTTCTGGGGAAACATTACAAAAATAATATTTATGATTACAAGCTTTGTGTTATGTTTCACGTTTCAGTTTCTTAGCCTCTGATCGATCTGAGAACAGCAGAGACAAGCTATTACCAAAGTACATTAGCAACAAACACATTCAGAGGCGTGTAAAACACGACACAACAGTTTTTCAGATATGTTCTGAAACAGATTTTTAAAACAAGATTTTTTAACAGATAAGACATTATTACAATATCACTGGAGTTTTTTTATTCCTGACACTTGATTAAAAGTTTGGATGAAAATACGGGGAATGTGAAATGAAATCTGTTTGGTTTAGGGACACTTGATGTCAGATGTTCTACAGAGTTGATGAAATTAAAGTTTTGATGTTTATCTGGACAGCGTTTTGTTTTCATAGCTGTAATGAGGTGTTGGTCCAAATAACAGTCCGGTCGGAACCATGCAGACAGATCCAAATTTTTAAAGACTTAGTGGGAGATGCAGAGATTCATGCCAGAAAGAAACTTAAGATTAAAATAAATTCTCCATCTTTTTGTTTTTCTTTTTTTTTAATTTAACCAACAAAGAATATATGTGATTTGCCATAGTACACGTACAGTATACTGCATTTAATAAACTTAATGTGGTTTCATAGTTAGGCTAAGTGTCTTGTTTTCATTTTAACCAAATTTGTAAGAATTAATGTGAGCGTATCAAATCGTCCTCTTGTGGCTTCGATTAAAGCTCACAGGTTTCCTCACAGAAGTTTCCTCAGAATCTGAAGGTAGCAAGATGTTCTTCTGTAGATCATTGTGGTTTTGTTTTGTGAACCTCCAGTCCATATTGCTGTGTCTCCTCCGATGGTCATGTGATCGACTGCGGCGTCTGTTTTGGTTGTTGCAGTTTTCTGCTTCAGATTGTCTTTGGTAAATAGCTTTAAATCGGTTCTTTTGGTAGAACATCAGCGCTTGCTGGAGTTGTGCAGGAATGGTGGAAACTGGCTGTAAAAATTTGTGGAGAAACGTTCAGCGCTTGCGTAAGGCAAGTTGCTGCTGTCGGAGAATTTAGCTTTTTCCAGTTGCTTTTTTTTCCATTACGGTCCAAAGGCGACGTACAAATAATTAAATATGCATTGATATTTGCATATATATATATATACACACACCACAGAAATATGTTTTCAGTCAACAGTTTTTGAAAATTGTTAACATGTAAATCCATTTGCGTCACGGTTTAACTCCTCAGGGCCGATTTTCTCTCTCTGTCTTTGCTCTGCAATGAAAAGAAACACAACAGATCAATAAATGAATATCAGGTGCGTTTTGGTCTCATTCGTGAGTGTTACACAAATCTCAAATTTGTTTTTATTATAAACATGTTTCTCATTTAGGAGAGACTGTCTAAATGACTGTTTGTGTTGTTAGTTTAGTTTAGTTGTCAGTTTAGTGTCTTTTGCTACTTGCGTTGTTGTGTTGCACAGTTTGTGTGTTTTTTAAATTGTTTTCTGCTCGCTGTAAAGAGCTGCTAAATAGACTTGTTGTTTTTCTTTAATCAGTTACAGTAAAGATCTGTTCTGAGTTATGTACAAAAGATATGTTTAATTGTAAAACAAAAGGAAAGAAAAGCGTTATAAAACGGTTGTTTTGAGGCGTTGGTTTGTTTGGAGTTGATGGTGTCACTGTGCTGGTGGTTGGACATTAACACTTCTGCTGTTTTTGTCCTCTCACCTTTCCATCTGCGGTAACACACACACACACACACACACACAAACACACACCTGGCTTACATTTCCAGCTTACTTTGCTTAGAACTGAACATAAGAAATACCAGCGTTTCACGGCCCCATCGGATGTGGGCGGAGCTCCCAGTGAATCTCATCTGAAAATGTCTCTCTCTCTCTCTCTCTCTCTCTCTCTCTCTCTCTCTTTTTCTCTTTCTCTTTCTCTTTCTCTCTCTCTCTCCCTCTCCCTTTTTTCCAGCTCGTCCTCAGTACCACTTTAAAGTCACCAGTTCTTGGACTCCGGGGATCAGTTACGCCAAACTAATAGGATTTTGCCTGCATTTGCTTTTCATATCCTGTCTGACACGCTGTAAAGAAATTATTATTGCTGGGGCTTTGGTCCGCATGCCCAGATTGATCGTTCACTGTGCCGCTCTGAAGTCTTTTATAAACACCTTATTTCCAAGTACTTTAAGTCAGGAAAGGCATTACAGCACATTTTTAAATATCTAAATCAATAAATTGCCTCTCACCTCTTTTTCTTTTTAAGCTTTCTACGTAGACGAGACTTTTAAGACAAATATTTGGCTTCACCTCAGGTTGACAGGTATGTTTGACAGGCTGTGTGGGTGTGTGTGTAAATGTGTGTGTGTGTGTGTGTGTGTACATGCATGTGCTTAGACATGTAATTCTATCACCAGTGATGACAGAGCAAGTAGGTTTTTAAAAACACTCTTTTACTTCACTTAATCTGTGTATATCAGTTTTGATCCCCTCAAACGCACTATTTTGACTATAATGACGCATTTGATTGTTTTCGGTGCATTTGGTAGTTTTTGCACAGATCTTTCGTAGACGTTCGCAAGCAAAAGCACCGGTTTCTGTTGTGTAGCATAAAGCCACACCTATGGTAAAAAATAATTCAAGCGATTTTTAATTTCTGAGGCTTTGCTTTTCAGAGCACACTGAAGTTCTCACTCCTGGCAGTTTAATAAGATCTCGCTTTTTGGCCAAATCTTTCAAGATTCATTTGAATGAAACGCTTTACGGGGGAAATGTTGGCTCTTTAGCATGCAGCGCGAACACTTCAAATAATTTCATATTCTGTCAAATGTTTGGGCTCCTGTTCGAGCAAAGAGTGCTAAACTCTTCCATATGCTAGTAATGAGAGACGCTTCGCTAATTATGCAGAAAATATGACCCACGTTTTGACTGCGCCACTCGCTCTTTTACGCTGTTAGTAACCATGTGAAAATTGTGCCAAAAATGTCCCAGACGTTTAAAAAAAACAGCTTAAATACTTGCTCTTAAAGTCCAGAGCTAAAAAGCGCTTACTGACAAACTTGTGCGATTATGCAATCGGTCCAAACTCTCATTTTTACCTACTAGAAATCGAATACCGTAGAACGTTTGCCACTAATAGCCAATGTGGTTTAATGTGTGTATTTGTGTGTGTGTGTATAAAATACATATTCTGCCTACATAGAAAGTTGAACTGTTGATGCGGCCCAAGTAAAAAAATCAATTCAAACAAAATACCAGATTTGGAAAATGTTTAGGCTAGAATCTATCATTTTTATGTAGACACAAATCTGTTTTATTCTCAGACAAAAGTAGCAGTTTTCTTCTGCGTGACTGTCTGCGTTTGATTTAAACGTCCGTTCTGCCGTTTGCCTGATTCTGTTTGCAGCTGTCTGTTCTGTGTCAGCTTACAGGCTTTTAACTTCAGGAAAAAAACGAACATTTGAGGATAGTTATACCTCCACGTCTTTCTCTGGAAACGCATGTTCTTTTTTGTCTCTTTCTTTAGTAACAATAAAGCCGTGCGTCTTGGCTGAGTGATATTTTCACGGCGTAATGAGCCCTAAGTAGGGGTAAAGGAGACGAGTGTGGTTTTGGAGTGTATAGAGTTCTTCTGAAAGCTCACTACAAAGCAGAGGCCCGGTCTGTTTCAAATATCTGCTTGCCACTGGAATCCTGAAGACATGGGCGTAATTTCGATCGGGCCCTTATAAAGGTCTATCATTTCGTTTGTAGAGATCAGGGTTTGTGCCTGAAATGGGAGCGCTGGAGTTCGGCCTGTTGTTGATCTAGTTTTGTGGTTTCTGGGTGGTTTAACCACAGACAGTTTAACAAATAAAATCTTTAGAATGAGAGGTTTGCTTGTTTTATCTTTGAGGCTGTTTGTTTGTGGAGCCGTTTACTACTGTAAAGTTTTAGCAACATTAGATAATTAATAATTGTAGTTTATTTGTTTTTGGGTACTTATCTATAGGCAGATGTGCTAGATGGACAGTTTGTGATGTTATATACAATTTGCTTTTTTTCTTTTTATATGACATATACTTAAAATATATAAAGACAAAAATGTTCCATTAATACAGGGGTACAGTAATATAGTGCAGTATTTATAATAGAGATGGTTTTAATGTCATTTATTTATAGTAGTAAACTATTTTTTGTAACAGGTTTTGTATTTTTTGTAACAGTTGGGGTTATAAGATAAAAAATATGGAAGTTTTTATTTGTATCACTTATATCAGACATTGAATCGCTTTGTTTAACATTATTCATTATTTTAAAAGTTTCTCTTATGCTTTATTATTTCTCACACTTGTTTCTCTGCTTTCAGGATAAGTAACAGTTTTCTGACCCTGATTCTCGATGGCGATTCGCTGCGTTCCTCTCAAACGTTTCCTCAGCGTGATTTACGGCCGAAGCGAAGGTTTGAGCGGTTGTGTTGTGCTTGACGGGGATTTTAATTGGCCGGGATGGGAGACGGTAAAAACAACACAGGAAGTGAGATGTTGAGGAAGCTGCGCGGCTACTTAGCAGAAAAAAACCCTGAAGCAGATGTTCACTGGATTCTCATGGCTTGATATATAGATCACGGACCATTTCCATTTGCATATTTATGCCTCCCATTTGCTCATTTGTCATAAATGGCCCGAAGCAGGTTTGTTGTAGTTCACCCGTAAAGTACTCGGGATTAGCTGTGGAATCGCTTGTTGTCATTCTTTTGTCATTGATGCAAACTTTACAGTTTTGTATACTTTACCTTCTTTACACTTATAGGTTGCTACCTGAAACTGTTTGGAGGATTAAAGGCACTGATGTACCTCGACCAAAACCGCTGTGGTGTCATGGCAAGTGTCATTGTTCTGAGCGCGTGCAATACGTCAACATTTTGACAGTTTCAATTACAGTGTTTCCCTGTTTTTGGTGTGGTGTTATTTTGTTGCTCGCAGTGATTTACGGTTTTATTTTAAATGTGCTGTGGTGTCGGCTGTACAGGTCAGAGCGGTCGCTTCTCTGAGGGACGGCCGCTGGAGGAGATGGATGGTGTGTTTGTATATCAGCTGACAGTTTCTGTGTTGATTGTATAGTTTCCATTGGGTTTACATTTAATCCGATCTTTCGTTAGGTCTTTCTGTGAGGTCATAGTAGCAACACTCTGTGTAATGGAGACATCAGCAATGATGGAGGAGAATGTGAGGTAATAACTCTGAGGGTTTTGGTATCAAACGATATCTTGGGGAGGCTGAAATTACGAGGCATATTTACTCTAAGAGAAAAATACTTGGCAAGTGTAAGAAACTTAATGACAGACCGTCTTAAATCCACAGCTTCTCATGTCTTGGAAACCAATTTATGCCAGAATTTGGCTTATTGTAGTTATTTTGTTTAATTAGTGATAAAAACATGTTAAATTAGAAATCTGGAACTGTTTTGCTGTTGAAAGCTGTTGTTAAATTTGCAGTAAATACATTGTTAAAAAGGAATCGGTGGTGAGGCATTTAAAGCAGCATTTATGACGTTTCAACAGAAGTTTATTGAGGTTTCTAGAGTAGTTTGCATATAAATGTCCCTAATTTGAGAAGCTGAAGTAAAAACAGAAGACTTCAGGTTTGTTCCCCTCAGTGATCCCCGCTAACACAGAATAAATCACATGCACTTTTCCCCCCCTGAGGTTCCACCATATTTCACACCTCCTTCAGCATTTCTGCAGCTTGTATTTGGACCCGGACGGGTCCAAATCATTGCACAGCCCTAATGGACAACATCTGCGTGTCTCACTCACCAGTTTCCTCTGGTTGCTGAGGCAGAATGTGCAGATCTGTTTGGGCTGAGAGTTTTCCGAGTCTCGGCTGGGTGAGTTGTGGTGATGGTAGTAGTTTGAAGTCGACGGTCCTCCGCTGTGGCACGGTTGGCCGTCTCCACACGCTTCTCCCACGAGCAGCACGTTTCCCAGATGAGAGATGTAACTGGACGCCAACCGCAGGGTCTCGATCTTGGACAGCTTCCGGTCGGCTGGTTCTGTGGGGATAAGAGTCCTCAGTGCGGTGAAGGCTGTGTTGACGCTGTTGGTTCGGTCTCGCTCCCGTGCGTTGGCCGCGTTGCGTTGGCGAGTCTCGGGTATAAATGTACCCAACATGCCAGTGGGAGTAGGTGCAGCTCCAACTAAGTGTCCGCCACCCCCCACGCTAGGCTTTCTCTTCCTGCCCCCGACTTTCAGTTCGTACCCCGAGCCATCCAATCGAAATGAGCGGTCGTCAGAGCCAGAACTCTCGCTGCCGTTTTCATCGTCCTCTGACATCATGGAGATCTCTGAGTACAGGTATCTGCTAGGGGCTGGCCGCACCATCGCAAAAGACATCGTCACCCGTCACTAAAACTTCCAAAGCTCTCCACAACGATCTCAGATGTTTCTCGCTGAGTTCCTAATGCATAGATCTATGAGCTTTAAACAAGCAGGTACTTACTTAATGTTAAGAAAAGCTTAATAGTCCTTTGGTAGAGTTGTGCTCTAATATCACATGACCGGTCAATCACTTCCCTCTGAGTTGTTTGTCTTCAGATCAGAAGTTTTGAGAGTTGGTCCAGAGTGCTGCTTTTGCTGTTGGACCTTCACTCACATCCCATCAGCTCTTCTTGTCTTTAAGCTGGAGTCCACGGCTCTTCTACACAAGCACATGCGCTCTCGCTCTCTCTCTCTGTCTCTCTGTCAGCAGCGCTGCTCTCCCTCTGAGCACAAACCCACGTGTGCTTTCACTCTGACTCTTTCAGTATGTTCAGCTTTATAGGTTGTGGGAGTGTCTGCTGTGATTCCTCCCTCGCCCGCTCACACTCTCTCTCTCATACACAGACACACACACATACTCACTCTCTCGCTCTCTCTCATACACAGACACTCACTCTCTCTCTTTCTCTCTCTCTCACACACACACACACACTCGCACTCTCTCACACACTCTCTCTCTCATACACACACTCTCTCGCTCTCCTACACACACTCTCTCTCTCTTTCTCTCTCACACACACACACATTCTCTCTTACACTTAATCTCTTTCCTTCTTTCTACTACACTTATTTTTCCTCTCTCTCTTCAGCTTCATCATTTCATTCACCCTTCAGTTCTGACTGTTTTAGTTGGTTGATTTTGATATGTTTGCTTTGCATTTTTGTGTGTTTAATTTATCTTCAACTATTTATCAAAACTTTTTTGTAAGTCTTGCTCGTGTCCTCTTTATTGTTTCTTATCCATCTTTAACTTTTTTCATTCATTCTCTCTCTCTTTGTCTTGTTTCTGCCTCTCTCTCCCACCTTTTTTTGACAGTTCCGGTGAGTTCTAGAGAGACGCTGTCAAGTTCATGAAGGATTTGGTAACTACCGTCCGTTCTGTTCTCCTCCTGAGCTCAGAGGCCTTCAGCTTCCCTCGAAGCGAGACCCACGTGTCCGAGTCGGGCCTCAGGGTCGCCTGTGTTGCGTACGCGCTCCCGCTCGGTAGCTTTGATTGAGTGCGTTTGTCTGTGAAGATGAGTGGCTTGTCTCACACTTTAACTGACTGCCGTTAAACGGGCTGGACCAGTTTAGTCACGGGAGGGAAATAGTAACATAACATCATCCAGAGGGACCATAACTCTGACTGCAGCACCTGTTCCTCACTTTGTCATTACAAGCAGTTTGTGATTAAATGAAGATAAGCCCTTTGAGAAACGGATTAGGCCCTGTTGTCTGTTTGAGAAAAAGATGCATTCGTTATTTTAAAAGATTATGTTGCGGAAAGTTATATGACCTTGTTATGATCAACTTTGAGCGTTTGAGAAGATTGTCTGAACCTGTTGTTTTTCTGTCATGGTTTTGTAACTTTATAGCCAGTAGTTATTTCAAAATTTTCCCAAAACGTATTGACCTGACTTTACTATTCCAGTAGGTTTTTCCTTGACGGAAAATCACGCCACAGCGTGTTTGTGCTCTCAGGAAAATCTTCTGTCTTTAAAAACAGAAAATGAGGTATCTGAGCCATGGCTTGGAGGTTAACACATGGGTTTAAAACACTTTAAGCTGCGGCGCTCATGGTATTTAAAGGTTCGAATCCCCATCCACATGATGTTCTGATCTGAAGGACTTTTTTGGTTTGTCAAGAAATAAAATTGTCTGTTAAGGTCAGTTGTTTATGTAATCATTTATATCTTATTTAACCTCTGGAAAATATGAAAATTTGAGTGGCGGTTTAAATTTTTCCTCCTAACTTTTGTATGAAGATGTCATATTTCTTTGACAGAAGGTCAACACTGGTGTGGTGTTGTAACGATGGGGTTGTTTAACAAATGAGGGCCTCAGGCTGACAGAGATGATAAAGTAAGACATTCTGAGCATGCAGTGAATCCATATTAATGTTGTCTTCTGTTTAGTCTCTTTAAACCGCAGCCTCATTAATGAGCGATTGCAGTTTTAAGGCAAATAGGTCAACCAGACGGAATATCTAATTTCCGGCAGGAATTCTCACTGTTTGCTTGTGGTCAGAAAGGCTGGAAAAGCAGTGAGCTTTGCTTCCTGTGTGCGTTCATATTATGGAGTCACGTTTTCAAGACGTTTAAGCTTCACAATTTTGTCTTTAATTCATTGTTTATTGATACTATTAACAGTAATAATGTTTTGATTTGGAGTGAGGTGCTCTCCTCATCTGATTACAGCCATTTTTAAAAAGGATTTTTTTTCATGCACCCAAACAGTCCATTAAAACCATCATTTTGAAGAAGCGTGTAACATCAGACACTCGCTAAATGTATGCAGGTCTGAGGCGTGAGAGCTTGGGAGATGTTTTATGTTTTCTTTAATGAAAAGTGTTTTGTTAATGGCTGCAGCAAGTAAAGGGATTTATATTCCCCTGAGTGGAAGAAAAGTCTTTAATTTCATTCTTGTAAAAGAGAATTTTGACCTGTTTTCATTAGCAGCAGTAAAGCATGAGTTTGTAACGAAATTGTATTGGAATAATGTTTTCCGCATGTCGAAACATGTACGGTTGTTCTGTTCCGAATCGAATTTTCCCCTTATAGCGAATGGAATAAAATATTAAAGATGTCTTTTTCCTTCTTGTAACCAGTTTTTGGGTGAAATTGCTTTAGCAGTCAGTACTGAGAAATCTTCTGCAGGCTTAAGCGTATCAGATGTACGTCTGCAAAGATCTGCGTTTCCAGGAAGAGACAAACAGTCGTCTATAAGCGCTTTACTGCTTTGAGCTGCGTTTGTTGATGGACAGAGGTACTGTTGATCTGTTTGTGTGTGTGTGCATGTGGGTGTGTTTGTGTTTGTGTGTGTGTGTGTGTGTGTGTGTGTTTGTTGTTCTGAGACTTAATTTGTTGTTGTTTCATTTTTAATGTTAATAACTCTATAGACAACAAAAATTGTATTTGTTAGTTTAGTTAGTTGTTGGTTTATTGCTTTAGATTTGATGGAAAAAGACGTACCTGAGATGCATCTTTTTTTATACTGCTATCTCAACAGTAATAGAGAAAGACACTTATTGCAGGAAATATTAGAGGATTTTAGTGTCGTGACTGACTGCAGTGACGCCAATATTTCTGTCTAGAATGTGGCTGTGACCCTTCGGTCATTAAAGCGAAACCTCGCCCTGGCGGGTCATAACAAGGATACAGTCATGATGTGACGACATTCATTAGAGCTGAGTGAGACCACAGCTTCACCCCTATTGGTTGGAATGTTTTGCTACCTCATAAAGATCAACCTCAGAGGTAACTAATGACAGTGCTTGTTACCTCACTGTCAGGCTGCCTCGCAGCCCCGTGCCCCCCTAACAGTAGAGTTACGACTTCCCATCTGACTGTCATTAGGTCCCATTGACCCCCACCAGGGCTGTGCGACATCTAATCGCCCTCCCTCACCCATTGGCTCCGCCCATCTCCATAGGCTGCAGGCGTTTAGTGTTTGGTTAAACGCACGGGGTGACGGTCGGTCGTCAGGGCTCGGGTCTCTGACTCGTGGGCCGAACCGGGGGCGGCAGAATTGTCTGGACAGTTCTGAGTCCAGGAACAGGGCCTGTATCGCTTTCAGACGCTTAATAGAAGCCAGACGCAAACCAGCTGAACTCTCCGCTCACAAACACACGCACGGGAACCTGCCGCGGTCGTGACAGCCATAACTCCACTTCATTTATTCAGAAGGGAGGGGGGGTGCGGAATGAAAAAATAAAAGCAATTAGGCTGGCGAAGGCCTTTGTTCTCGTTTTGAAATTGCTCTTATTGTGACTTTTCCGTTGTTAAAGAGCTCTTTTACCCTGTTTCTTTTTATGATGTGTTTTCTCTTGGGGACGTTTACAGCGCATGAGGCTTATAAACAGGTTGGAGCTACAGAGGGGCTACGGAGCCACAAGCAGACTTTCTTCCATTGTAATGCAGTCAAACGCCTTAATTTGTTCCATGCAGTCCAGCCATGTCACCTTTGTGTTCCCATATCGTAAGAGACAGATTTTTATTAAAGTAAAGTTGTTTTATATTGGGGCTGTTGAAAAGATCTAACTTGGTTTCCAAACTGAATCTGATTGGATGAAGCCATTAATTTATTGAACATTTGTTTATTTCATCATATTTCATCACGTTTATCTGTGGCTTTTTTAAGAACTGAACGAAGGTGAAGCTGTGTTTGGAGGCCCAGTGGTTCCCTCTCATTTTCTCATATTCCTTACGCAGGATGCCTGGGTTTGGATATTGTTCCATAATCATTTTCCAATTTAGATTTTTCCAGCAAGCTGTTAGCGGTCGATGTTAGTGGAGCTCTAATGGACTGCGTGCAGCTGCCACTCACGACAGCCGCACTCTCTCTCTCTCGCACGTGTGCGCATGCGACGCTCGCACGTCTGCGCGCATTCCTGCAGCAGACGCATGGCTGTGTTTGGAAGAAGCTCATGGAAAGTGTGGAGGTGGCTGTCTTCCACCGCGGGTCCAGTTTACTGCGATTATAAATGATCCCATTAAAGCGAAATGCAAACCTGCATTTGCGGGAGGAGACGCCGAGACGCAGGAGATGCGTCGCTTCCATAAATCCGCGACTTAAGCGGTTCTCGTCCTCGGCGTGGCGTCTCTCCACGGCCGTCGCCAGAGTCACATCAGCACCACCACTGGAAAAAAACCCTGTGCCAACATGAATTCATAAATCAAGTGACTTAATGTACCTTAAGTACCTAAACACATGATTGAATCTGAAAGGGCCGCATTTCTCTGTTTCAAGCTAGATTTCCTCAATTGCCCCTGGAGAACCTTATAATTAATTGGTTTTTTAAATGTGCAAGTCTTAAAAAGAAATATCGTAATATACACGTTTTTCAGAAAATTGATGAAATCTACAGCAAGGCACTGATGATTTGTGAAGAAGAATTTGCGAGTTGTGGTCCAAAAACATCTAGAGTATATATGTAATAGACGCAAAATGGTTCTTGCCACGGGTTTGTGGAACCTGGACAGATGAAAGCTGAGAAACTGGTATTTGGTTGCTTTGCCACTTTTTGCCATGGGTGTTATTTGATCGCAGTGTGTTGCAGGCCATATTCAAACCTGCTCTAAACAGTGGGTCCAGGCTTCATTTGGAAATGAAGATTTATAGAAATCTGCAAACCCTCTGTTTACTGTCTTATCTTTGTTTGGTGCAATTTTGTGCTTCATGTGAAGAAATTTAGTGTTTTTTCTGTAAGATGTGTTGTTGTGTCTATGCAGATTTTGTGTTGATATATTCTATCTCTACTATGGATAAGGTTGGCGATGTATTTAAAACCCGTAGTCATTGTCAGATCCATTTGTTTCTGGTAACACCTAATTTTTAGATCCACAAGGAACCCGTACCGTAGAGACATACTGAGTTTGCTAAGATTTCTTCTAAGATCTTTGGTGGTCACTGCCATCCGTCGGACGGATGATGAGTTTGTGTTGGTGGTATTGGTGGATATGAACAGGTGTTGTGCGCTCCTCCTGATTCCATAAGCAGAGATCAACGTAACCAGACAAAAAACATCCATAAACGTCTAAAATGTCACACACACTTTTCTAATAGACCTTCTGTGCTTCTGCAGGGACCAGAGACTCCGACCACAGACCCTGCAGTCGGTGCTCCACATCCGTATCCCTCAACCCCTCCTTCAGCTGTTTAAAACATTATCAGAGTCTGGATCTAATGTCTCCGTGTGTGAAGTGTTAATTCATTCTGCCTGTTTGCCTTGACAAACTGTCATGGGAAATCCTGGCCGCACTGTATCAGTCACGGCCGTGTCTCCTGTGCTGTGATCTGCTGTTTGTTTGTGTCGTTTAAAAGTTCTGTGATGTTTTTTAATTACATCAGAACTTTTATTCTCACATTAGCTGATCGGAGCGTATCTGAAATCTCAGCTAACTGTTTAAGGTTGTATGAATGTTTCTGTAAAGTGTCCATTAAGTAATTTTTTTTAACAAATGTAAAAGTGTTTCTTAAACAGTTTTTAACAGTTTTTAGTTTTTAAGAGCGCTCAAAACGTCCAGTTTTTTTAGACATTGTATTAACGTTATCGCTTGCTATAAGAACATTATTTAGTTCTGTAATGTTTTTTAAACCTTCCACTAACTTCTTAAGAATAACGTTTTGATAGATGATAAATAACATTACAAAAATGTTTTGCTAGTGTTACTAAAAATGTTTTGATTACTTCGAAAACTTTACAGAACATTAGCCAACCTTCCCTGTTAGCTGGGTTTGTTCCATGTAAACAGAGAAGTGTTCTGCAAAATAAAGCAGATGGGTGCATCTTGTCTGCTCACGGGTCCGACCGCAGTTTAACCGTTATTACAAAACCTGCTGTGTAGCGCGTGCTGGTGCTGGAGGCTACGAGCTGACTTGAGACCAGCCCTGAATGAATATGACCTGTCTGATGAAAACATAGGTGATAAGTTAAGGTTCCTGGCCAACCCGCCTGGCCTCAAAACAGGTACGAGAAGGTTCTGGAGGATGAGTCACAGATGTGAGCTCGGGCACAGTTGGGCAACATCAGGGTGATTGAAAGCAGACCTCGTCTGTGGACCATGTCTACATAAATACCCTCTGTCTGGATGCTGGCTTTCTGTTTTTAACTCTTTAGGAGAGTAACTGCAGAACTGCGTTCCAAACATACTGCTTATCAGAGTTATATCTGTTGCTTCAACGGGTCAAACATCTTGAAGATGTTGCTACGATCTTGTGGATTTAGATGGACTTGGTGAGATCAGATCATTGTCTGTTTGTAAATCTTCTTGTTTATAGAAAGAACTTTGTTGGTAAAGATTGTTTGCATTGATATTAAGATAGCTTAAGGACTTAAAAATGGTTTGTGAAGTAGAAAAAGTGTGTGTGTTTGTGTGAGTGTGTGAGGTTATATTGTTTCTAACTATCTGTGTATAAAAACAATCGAAGTCTATAAAATGTCCCCATTTAGATATACAAGTGTAAGTGTGTGTGTGAGTTTGTGTGTAAGTGTGTGTGTGTGATTTTTCTTTATGCTTCCAGGATTTAGTCAGGCAGCTGAGCGGGAACGCTTCAGTTCCAGGCATTCGCTTCCCACTCCAAAAACAACTTCCATTCGGCGCTCCCAAGTGACGGCACGCTGGTGGGATACGGGGGGGAGAAGCTGCGCTCTGGAAGAAAGCAGAGAAGAAAAATGAATGAGTTAGTGGATCTAGAGTAACATCAGTGATGTTGCACTTTTGTCAGGCGGTTCTTCTCTGTGGTCTCCTGCCACGGCGGATTACGTCTCGTTCTGAGTCACACGCAACCTGCGTCTGAATCATCCTTACTGACAATGGGAGGATGTAGCTGTACTCCCTGAAGTCGTTTCTGCTCCACTTCAAACTGAGGCCTGGAGGCTCATCAGAACCGTAACCAAACGTAGACCTGACTCAGTTGAGAACCATTGGCAGCAGTGCAGATCGGTGGTGATGCGGTAGTGATGCATTATCACAAAACACATTTCTGTACTGTGAAAGAATTGGTTTCTCGTAGCTTCTGTTAGAAGATTGTGGATGTCTGTTGGTTTTCTCTGGTTCTTGGACGGGTCTTCTGGAAACAGGCATTTGAAAAGCGGGTTTGAACACTAATGAGTTTGGTTGCGAGGTCTGTCTAGACGGTTTTGAGTTGTTGTCAGCATTTAAGAGGGTGGCTGGATTTTTTTATGTAAGGACACGTAATGTTGGGTTTGCTGATGATGTCATACCCTGTCAGATGGAGTAGAGGGATGTTTTGGGATCCTGTCATGAATGTAAGAGTATAACACCATTTCCTTATTTGGAATCACTATTCTCATCTATAAATGACCACAAATATATCTAAAATATATATATTCTAAATAATGAAATGGTGTGTGTGTGTATATTTATGTATAGATATATATTTGTGTACATTTTATATATAATATATATTAACTTATTTATATAAATATGTTTAAGTATTAAAATTTATGATAAATGGAACTTTCTAATTCTTTAGACTTAGACCTTTAAGCAGCAACAATCTACCTTGGCAACCACCCTAGCAACCCACCAGTTCAATTTAATCTTGCTAACACTGTTAAGGTTTGAGTTTGAGGTAGCGCATCTTTTTTGGCTCCAAGAAAATATGTGTTTGGACATACAGCTGTGGTGCTTGTTTAGGTGGCTTAGGTTTAGATCTAGAAGTTTAGATTTGCCCTGCCCCCTTTCTTCCCAATACGTCCTGTCTTCTCTACTTTTTTGGTCTCGTTTCGATTTTTCTTTTGTTGCACATTTGAGACAAACATCTCCATAATCTTTTACACATTTCCATTTTTCCGCTGTAGATTTATGCAGCATCACATCCGAGAAACCACCAGTCTTCCGTTCACCTAGCTTTTGGAAAATATACCATCGCATTGGCCTCGGTTCCAGTTTGGCTCATCTGCTTTGAATGTCTGTGAATTCCAGACAAACCGGTCGCTTTCTGAATGCCTTTGATTACTGTTTTGTTATAGTTTATTTAAATCTTTTGATTTGCCCTCATTACAGAGGATGAAGTCACAACCTTTGTAAATTCCATGCTTCAATTCCAAAGATGTTTCAAAGCCAAGAAATTCCTCCATCACTCTGAGTCAGAGGTCAGCGGCGTTGGAAAATGTGAGCCGTGCTCCTGACAGTGAGAGACAGACCTGTGGATTTTCCTCACCGAACTTTAGCCTCGGTGACAGCACACGCGCGAGCTTCCATGCGGATTACGGACATCACAGAGGGAGCGTGGAGAAGGTGGCAGTCCGGCTCTCTTTCTCTGTTTGTTTTCGTTGGGGATTTTGAGGGCTTCAGACCGGTTTTGATGGATTAACCTGTCACACAACTGCCATCACTTTTCCTGACAACACAGCCATGCTCTCGGCCAGCAGCTGAACTCTGAGGGCCTGGCCTGTGATCTCACAGAATCCAGCCGAGAGCAGCGCTCTGGACTCGCCTGTTTAATGATCACAAGTGTTCCATCATTCACCGCTGGAGATCTCTGCGGCCTCACACTGACCGATCATCACGTCACAATAACTCAACTGCTGACGGTGCCTTCAGACGTCTTCTCACCCTCATGGCTTTGCTAATCCACATGCTTGTTACGTTAGCGTAAGACGAAGTTATGAAGAATTTTTATGTAGCTTTATTTATTTCTCTGTTAAAACATTGTGAATGTGTGTTGAGCTTTAAAATGGACAGACAGCTCTTCAAAATCTGTTAAAGCAATCTGACATTTGTGTGTTATAAAAGCCTTTAATCTTTGTGTTGGTATCAGACTGCATTTGGGGTTTGACGTTAAACAGTCAGTATAATATATATTGTTTATATATTTAATGTATCATATACATGCATTGTAAAAACCATTTTCATGGATTCCTTTAGGTATGTGATGTCATTTTGCGACGCATTCGGACGGAGAACCATCGGTTCTCTGCTGTCCGTGTGGCCTAATTCTTTGGCTCTTTGGGGTCTCTTAGGCCCCTTTACGAGTGTCCCTCACGAACATCTGGGGGGGTCATGTTCACTCTGTGGCCTGTGAAATGTGTGAAAGCTGGGGGCACCTTTCTGAGGGCCGGCCGCTCTGCGTTTGATGTTGTCCTGTAAATTCATTTCATGGGTGAGGCATCTTAACAGTGAGGTTGTAAAGTGTAAAACATTACCTCATCGCAGTCTGCGCTTCCCTGCTTCCTTCAACACCCTCGTTTACTGCGTAAAATAAATGAGGTACATAGAGTATCAACATTTACTTTTTTTATACTATTTTTTTCTCACAATTCCCTAAACATTTAGTGAAAATTGATTGTTTGATTGTGCTTGAATCTTAATGAAGACACAGCCCAACCACTGCTTTAAGATTAGCATAAGTCAGAGGAAAATTATGCTGCGGTTTGTTGATTTCTGAAGTGTTAATGTGTTTTGGGATAAATTGCTAAAACTTTTAAATTGTTTTTCAGTGGGTCGTCTTTCTATTTTCCCACCTTTTTGTTGTAGAACAATTGAAAGTTGAGCTGTGTGTGAGCCAAAAACAGTGTTTACAGTAAAACCATTGAATGCTGTAGCTTATTTTCATAGCACATACTCCAAAGTCTGTTCTGTCAGTGTGTAGCGAGAATTCGAGCCATAAAGCTTGAATGAATGTCATGTTGTTTGTGCACGTAACGTATCTTGTGATTGACAGTTTGGATGTTTCACGAAAAATGTTCTTCTTGTCTTTGAAAGTTTAATGATGTGTAGAATCATCAGGCATGTTGAGTTCCTCAGACCTTCTCAGCTTTCTGTCAGGAACCCACACGCACATCAGCGGTGCTCAGTCTTCCATCACTCCTGAACTAATCTCACCGTCTCCACCGCGGTTCAAACTGAGAGTTGATAACAGTGTGTGGTTGGGGGCTTACGTGGGGGGCTTATCATCCAAACAAACGATGCTCTCCAACATCGTCTGGAGGTTCTGACAGTCTGCTGTGGGCTGACAGGCGTTTAATAAAGGCAGCGTTTGGCTGCTGAATTGGAAGCAGGTGAGCTGTGTTTCTCGAGCTGTATTGATTTCTTCTGGATTGTCCTGCTGAGAGGACTGAGGTTCTTTGAGCCTCGTTGACCCTTTAAGTGTGTTTTTCAGCAACGTATCGCAATCTGCAGAGTTAAAAGTTCAAGCGTGTCATTTTAAAACACTGTTGTTGGAATACTTTCTTATATTTCAACTTGGATTGATAAGTCAAGTTTAAGAAAAGCTATTTGTAGTTTGATTTCCCCGTAGAGTCGATCAGACCTTCGCTTTGTTTGACTAGCCTGACGCAGCAACATTGAGTTTGTGTCTAAAGATTATTTTGTTTTTATGTGTGATTTTTGTAGCGCTAGTGGGACCAAACAGAACTGCAAAAAAAAAAAATCATGTCAATGTTTTGAAAGCATCTCACGGTTTACACTTGGAATAGTTAATGTGCGAATGGTTTTCTTCTAGTTGACAAGAGACCAGTCACTTGGTTTTTACTTGTTTAATTGACCCAAATGCTACTTGCTGCCTGTAGAAAGCATGTCAGTCTCCCTAATTTTTCCATCCGGAAAATTGTGCCAGGGTTGAGTGACAATCCTTGACGCCTCCAGACAGGAAATATCAGATTAGCAAGTCTGTCTTTGCTCCTGTTAGACTTTTCATTGACTTGGCACTGCTAACTTGGCACGATTACTAGTCTCGCCAGACACTACAAGCACTTCAAATACCCAGACCCACATTTCCATAGACGTCTCGCAGACATCAGATTAGATCTCAGAGGCTCAAGGAAGCCAATCAGAGCATCTGTAGGATTGATCTTCACCAATAAGCTGCCCACCACATCATCACGATTCTCTCCGTTGACCAATCAGGCGAGGGTTCCAGTGTGAGCCTTTGAAGATGAGTCCGGGTGGGTGTGGCTTTCGCAGCTGTTGCGGACTGTGAGACCAGGACAGAGTTGCCCACTCAGACCTAATTGGATATGGTAGGAGTGTTTTTATAGAAATCATTCACAGGTGTAAACCTCGCTTTAAAGTGGCGCTCGCAGTCTCTGAGAACTTTCAGCTGTCTGCTGTTACGAGTGTGTGTGTGTGTGTGTGTTTCGTCTTTCCCAGACAAAGAAATCTCTATTTTCAGACCAAAGCTCTGTTAGATTTATTAGCAATGCAGGATGTGTAGCTGTGCTGTAAGGAGGCGGGCAGTTAGATCTGCTGTGAGTGCTAGTGAATGAGGTTAAGATTTGAACTAATCGCATAGACAGTTATGAGGCACTTGGTCAGGTTGTTTTTGAGTGGTCCAGTTTTAAATGAGGAGGGAAAAAGATTTCTTGGATATTAAAACTTCTGGGAAGCAGTTTTGATGATTTCTGTATTTCTCCACTCAAGCAGATTAAAGCTTTATTTACAATCACAACCAGGGGAATTAAACTAACCTGTTTAAATATAGCTGCCTTTACTTTACATAAAACATATGACTATAATATATGTTTTCCTGATGGTAAATGAGGTTGTTTAAAATCTCTCTCTCTTTCTCTCTCTTTCTCTCTCTTTCTCTCTCTTTCTCTCTCTTTCTCTCTCTCTCTCTCTCTCTCTCTCTCTCTCTCTCTCTCTCTCCCCACAGGACATTCGTAACACAGTCGGTAACGTTCCCATGGAGTGGTATAAAGATTATCCCCACATCGGATACAACCTGGATGGCAAGAAAATCTTTAAGCCAATCAGAAACAAGGATGAGCTGGATGAGTTTCTGGACAAGATGGAAAACCCAGATTATTGGTGAGGAGTAACACATTCAGCGTTTAACGTTGTTTAAATGTTGTTATAGAGTTAACATCTCTGTTTTGTGTGCAGGCGTACCGTTCAGGACAAGATGACGGGCTCAGACATCCGTCTGTCAGATGAGCAGGTGGATCTTGTGCATCGACTGCAGCAGGGCAAGTTTGGGGACGTCAACTTCAATGAATACGAGGTATGCTGATGTAGCGATTAATGATTGGCTCTTTCTACTAGTGGGTGGGACATCCTTTTCTAGAGTGGCCATATTGAGCATTGCAGTTCCTCCTATTCGTTGTAAAAGAACTGCGGCATCTTGTTAATTGCATCATGTTTGGTGTCACCTCAACATCTGCAGTCTGGCCTGTTAAAATCTGTGGATCACAACCCCAGCAGTGGGGAAAATATTAAGCTCTCTGAGTTACTTCTGTTTTACGAAGCCTCAGCAGATGAAGTAACCAAACACAATTAGTCGTCGTGAAAAACAGCCGGCACGACCTACGCAGGAGGTCATAAAGTCTGCATTGTGTCACAGCCACCACTTAGCAAACACGACTTTACAAGAATTAGCGCTAATTGCGCGTCACTGTGTGCGCTGGTGCAAACAGGAAGTGAGTCATGCCTCAGTTGAGTCTGTCTGATCAGCTAGCCAACCTCAGACGGGCTTTAAAGTTCGTAAGCGTGAAAACGCCACCTGTCAATTTGAGCGGGACTCACTTGCAAGTGTGCGTTGCGTCTTGAGATGCCGGCAGACCAGATGTTGTCATGTTTAATGCGAGACCGCCTTTTATTTTTAAAGGCAATGAAAACGGTTTGGTTTTACTCCACACAGACGCTGCAGAACTTTAACTGCTCTTCAGCAATGACGTGGTTCTGCTAAAGGTGCACAAATCTTCAGCTGTGTTCTAAACACCATCATACTATTATTAATAAAAGGCTGGGTGGTGTGTACGCTGTGTGTAGCATGCTGTTAATTTTGCATGTCCAAAAAGCATCTTCATCATCTTTAAGTGTTTGCGTTCACAAACATCTAGCAAAGTTTTTATGTAACTGTTTTTTATTTAATCATATATTCTGTTATCTAATTTGTTTTGCCATCTTCCTTCCTTTCATCATTTTCTTTGTTTCTCCAGCCTGCGATCGACTTTTTCTCCAGTGAAGTGATGATCCACCCCGTCACCAACAGGCCTCAGGACAAGCGCAGCTTCATCCCGTCACTCATCGAGAAGGAGAAGGTGAGTTCTGCTCCTCTTACCTTCAGCATTTACAGCGAACGTGTATATTTACTGTCAGCCTGAGAACAGCCGCGCTGCAGCCGGTAACTGCAGCCAGCTGCCCTGCATTACTAATAATGATCCCCACATAGTTTAAAAAGTGGAAAGAGTCCTAAAACTCCAGGATAATGGGGTTTTGAAACTAGAAGCTGAAAGAAATCAGAGCCACAAAACGTTCGGTTAAAAATAAGAGGCTTGCTGCCCGTTCCAATAATCAGAACAATGCCTCGAATATTTTATTCCGGTTCCTGTGTGGAGTTTGTTCCTCGCTGTAAACTGTCCTTTTGTGTGTTTCTTTGTACGGTTTTGTGTAACGATCGCACACACATGCTTCGAATCATCATAATGATGTGTTACTCTGTGTTTGACTCCTAACTGTGCCATCATTGCATCTGGGTCTGGATTAGGTCGGAAAGTTAGTCCACGCCATAAAAATGGGTTGGATCAAACCGCGTAGACCTGAGCAGACCACCCCGCAGTACTACGACCTGTGGGCCAAAGAGGACCCCAACAGCATCCTGGGACGCCACAAAATGCACATCCCTGCCCCCAAGATGAAGCTTCCCGGCCACGAGGAGTCGTACAACCCCCCTCCGGAGTACCTGCTGTCAGAGGAGGAGGTGCGTCACCCAGAAATGAAAAAACACCCAGAAATGAAAGTCACGTTGACGTCTCACACTCACATCATTACAAACATCTCGGCTGTTTCTGTGGACCTCAAAAGGAGGCCACACACATACAAGCCCCTGTGTGTTCTGCACAAATACAGTCAATGAAAAGAGGAGGCCAGAACCCAATGAAATATTTCGAGGTCCAGGTTAAAGCCTGACAATAAAAATATGAGTTTAATTATAAATATAAAAAAAATAGACCTAGAGTAAGCAGATATGTTTACATAAGTTATGAAACGATAGTTTATGATAGTTATGGTCCTGGTTTAAAATCTTTTAAAGAAATCCTCAAGTATAACACAGTGATGTTTAAAATCTGATGTTTGGGACTCTTCCAAACACAAACTTATTCTATGACTTCAGACTCAGACATATAACTTAAAACGTAGCCTAAGTTCTATAGTTTTGGGTTTTGATGTAAATACGAAGCACACGGGTGAATAAACATCAGAGTTTTCAGTTTTGGGTAAAGAATTCTTTAATAAATTTGCTGTGTAAGACTTTGGCTACATGCCCAGAATAGACATTTCACACCTGTGTTTCCAGCACTAGCTCTATTAGCCTGTTAAATTTGCCTATAAGCCATTTGCGTGTGTTTTACATGCTGTATTTAACTCTGTCTGAACATGTGTGGGACTCTGCATGTTAATCTCTCTATATAAGCAAATTTTGACCCCAATTTTGACTGCACCTGTTCTTTAGTTCAACATTTGTCAGGATTCTCATAACGTTTGCTTGTTTTTATACGTTGCTGTTTTGTTCAGAGGTTGGCATGGGAACAGCAAGATCCGGAGGACAGGAAGTTAAGTTTCCTGCCGCAGAAATTCGCCTGCCTGCGGGCCGTTCCCGCATACTCCCGCTTCATTCATGAACGGTTCGAGCGATGTCTGGACCTGTACCTGTGTCCACGCCAGCGCAAGATGAGGGTGAGACATCCCAACAGCTGTCCAAATAATCACATAATCCCTGTCTTTCATTGGTTGAGGACAGGTAGCCCCCATCCACCCCCCAAACTTAAATTAAATGTTTTTTAAATGAAAAACGCACTATTCATCTTAAACATTTCTGCAACCTTTAAATGTTTTTATTTCTGTCAGAACGTATCTCAGAAACAAAACTCTCACGTGTTCTGATCTGTTCAGTTTTACTCGGAAATGAGACATTTAGAAGTGAACTGTTTTGCAAATGTGATTTTGTGATGATGTGATTTGTATGAAAATGTGATTTTAGGTGAATGTGAATCCAGAAGATCTGATCCCCAAACTGCCCAAACCCAAAGACCTGCAGCCCTTCCCAACCACACAGTCCCTGGTACAAAAAACAACTGATCTGTGATCAGTTTTAATTTCCTTTATGATGAAATGTGTGTATTTGTTGATGTATGTTGTGTGTGTTGAAATGTATGTGTTGACAATGATGTGTGTGTGCGCGCGTGTGTGTGTGCGTGTGTGTGTGTGCGTGTATGTGTGTATATGTTTTGAGTGGACAATGATGGGTGTGTTGTATCTCACAGGTGTACCGTGGACACACCAGTCTGGTTCGAAGCATCAGTGTTTCTCCCAGTGGACAGTGGCTTGTATCTGGTCAGTTCTGTCATCACTGTATTATATTATACCATCATTTTATTGCTAATTTAACTCTTGAACTCGGCTTATGTCTGCTGGTGGTGATGATCGCAGGTCTTGACTCTCAGCACAGCAGTTTGTGCTGCACATGTGATTATTTAAAAAAGATCTGTGATTAATAAAACAGTATAGAAACAGTAACAGTATGTTTTTAAAAATTGTTCATCAAAACATTTAGAAAACTACCAAGCATTCACATCCTGACTGATCTGTTGGTATAAGTCGGGGTCCTGGTTTTCATCTGAGGGCTTTCGTGAGGTTGGGCCTGTCTCTTACCTCAGCGGTAGCTAATAAGCTGCTAAAATCGTTCCTCACTCGACCGCTATGATCTCATGACTTTTGGCCGTAGAGTTGCGGCTCTGTGCTGAATAGATGAGAGCGATTCGAGAGCCAGGATGAGCAAAGACACGCCTGAAACGTCCACAATCGCTGGCATTCCACCATGAATAAATCTATCACAATCCACTTATGACACGTTTCCTTCCTCCCTGGTTTTATGAGTTTTGGCAGCCCAGCTGTACTGATCATCGCCGTGGCAGGGGTTGTGTCCATTTATTTGTTATTTTGAAACCTTGACAAACATTGTAACTTAAGTCTTGTGTTTCACCATCTGAACAAATCTGAATTCAGTTCAGGAGCGTTTCCAAGACACGTTACTGCGAGAATAATATGTGTAGGTATTAAAAGATTTCATTTGCAGTCGAGGAAAACCTCAGGAGTACAATTCTGGTCTGTTGATCATTATCAGAGTTTCTTAAGATACATAAACGCACGCTATACTAGCGACTGTTCCCTCGGTAGGGCCGGCCATCTGATTGCTATTAACCGGAGGGGATATAAATTACCAAAAGAGTAGAACGAATCGTTTTAATAACACACACAGTCAATTTCACTCAATGTTAGCGATGGCAGTCAGGCAGCCAGATCCACAGAAACCAAATGATATTTGTACAGTTTGAAAATGTGGTTGAATTTGCCGTCTGATTTGAATGAGGTGCTTCAGGTAACGATACCACTTCAGGCGCACAGAAACAGAATGGTGATTACCCACAATGCTTTGCGCTCCAGTGAAAGGGGGCGGATTAGCTTGGGTGTTTTAGCAGAAATGGGGAAGATTAGGGTAAAAGAGTTAAATTGTAAAAAATAGTTTCAAAAAATGAGAAGGGGGTGGTGATAGTTTAGTGGCAATATCTGTTAAGCCAATATGCAAAACCACTACAGACAGAGCTCCTCTTTTGTGTAGTTATAAAAGATATTAAACCAGTCATAAAACGCTCTTTCTCATAGTTAAAATGGCAGTTTGTGTGTGTGTGTTTAATAGAAGTAATTTCTTCCATATCAGTGGGTTGGGTTTGATGACAAAGCATTCGAGTCTGTTTTGCTCCCAGTCATTGTTTCGACTGCCCCTTTTTTACTATTTTGTGGTGCAAATGTAGAAATCGCAGCTAAAAGCTGATCGAAACATCTCATGGAAAAGATTGTACAGCCAGAGTCTTTAAAAACCCTGAACTAATTTGTAATAAAAGAAGAAACGTTTAAGAAACTTCAGCAATTTGCTCAGCCGGTTTGTTTTGTTCTTGTTAGTGGCGTTTGGTGAGGCAGGCATGACTGTTGCTTATTCTTTATTTTACATGGAAACCCTGTGGCATTGTGGGGGCAGTTTTGCACGGGCACACACTTTTCTTTTTAAGAAAATGAAAAAACAATTTGGAAAGCAGGAAAAGAGTAAACTCCCAGGAATTCAGTTTTAAAGATCTGCAAAAAATGAAAATGTAATTACAGTAAGTCAAACCTGCAGTTAAGAGTTTCGGCTCTGTAGTCCATTTTTTCACTGTGGCATGGAAACGTGTGGTAAAGGTTTGAGGTTATACGGTTGTGTATATGTTGACGTTTTTGCGGGCGTTCTTCTGTAGTGATGTGATCTGACTCATTTTCTGCTTATATTCCTTGATTTATTTCATACAGCGCTTCAGTAAGTTCATCAGTTAATTGACAAAGATAAGATTTTTGAGGCTTGATTCAGTGACTGTTATTATATTGATTTTTAGAAGTAATATTGTTGTATGTTTTATCCTGACACATTTTGAGCTAAAGCAACTGTTTTCAGAAACATCACCTATCGCTTGTTTGTGAAGCTACTAACACTTTGTCACGCATCAAAATGTTGCTTAACTGTAACCAACACCTTTCAGAAAGACCCAAACAAGGCGGTTTGATCTGAGAGACTCTGTGGGGATTAAATCCCAGCATGCATTTGTAAAGTTGGGAGTTTAAAATAAAAGAAAAACCTTTGGGTCGTCGTCCAAAACACAACTGCAAATTAACGGAGCAGCTAAAAGAGATCAGAGGGGTGGGCCGGGAGCCCTGCTTACCCACACAGGAAGTGTTTCACCCTGAGATCCACACGGGCCCAAAACAACATGTTCCGCACGCTACACACCATACACATGACCCGGCTGAAACTGGAGCCGGCCGGGACGCTTCAGCCTGTGAGAAACAGAGATCGCTTCAAAGATCTGGACGTTCAGTGATCTCAGGATTGTAGCAGTTTTTTAAAATTTGCAGACTAATCAAACGTCCCACGAAGCGGCTGCCCACAAGACTTTTAACAGTCTGTTAAGTGCTAATCTGATTGGCTGACGCCTGTGAGTTCATGCAAGTTTTTAATGTGCTGTGCTTTGCTGTAGTTTTTGCATGCCAGTGATTGACTTTAGGTGACTTGACTTTAGGTGACTTTTGTTTAGGTGACCAGACCACACAGACTAATAGTTAATGCTGGTTAAAGTTAACCATTAGCCATCAGCTTTATCCAAATCCCTCTGCAAGCTCCATTATAATGCGGTTCATTGCCCTGTAGATAAAATCAACAAGATACATCACATTGCGTGAGTATAATGGTTTGTTAATGTCATGTTCACATTTCCCACATCCTTGAATACGCATTAATAATGTCTTCCCGCTCTTAAAGTGTCATTACTGTCACATAAAATGGGTCTTTAACACTATTGCTGTTTTTTCCCTTCATAATGGCAAATATTACAGTTTAACCCATTTTCTTCACGGTTTCTGTTGATGCTAAAATGCTACAGGAAAGTTTTGGTGTCCCTGAATCAGATATGCTCTCACACACACACACACACACACACACAGTGTTGTGTTGATCGGGTGGTTTGCGCAGGACACCACAGCTGTGCAGCCCAGACAGACTTCTGCCCGCCAGTGTGCGTCGGTCACATCGCCCGTCCCTCTCTGCTATATCTGTCACCATGAAGCGCAATACTTAAAAAGTGATTATGGGTTTTGAATTATTACACTCCACCCTCACAGCCTGGCCTGTTTCCCCTGTGTTGCTTTTGCAGTATTGTAAAGTATGCAGGTATTAAAGTGAGATTTGAGATGTGCAGTGATGGTTTCCCACATTTATACGGTGTAAAATGAAATTTTAGTTACTGGATTTATTAAACAAATTGTCTGTACATGATAAAAGTAGCTGGTTGAGTACATTTGTTCACGTGTGGTGAACCTTTAACCTCAGGCTCTGATGACAACACCTTGCGTTTCTGGGAGGTCAGTACAGCGCGCTGCCTGAAGACTGTGGAGGTGGGCGGAGCTGTGAAGGGCGTGGCCTGGAACCCCAATCCTTCTGTCTGCCTGGTGGCTGTCAGCTAGTAAGAGCCCCGCCTACTTTTTTATATATGCATAATATTATTTACAGAGCAGCAGTCTGACAGCGGTTCATGTTTGACTGTTGTGTGAACTTGATAGCCATGTTTTTTTCTTACTAATTGGTGTAATGCAAAAACTTAATTATTACTTTATCATTAACTTCATCATTAAAACTTTATCATTAACTTCATCATTAAAACTTTATCAATTCTTTATCATTTTAATTTTAGGGTTTAAAAATTAAACCTGTTTTTGGACATCTAAAATAAGGTGTTTTTTTATTTAATATTACAAGGAGTCCAAAGAGCACAAGATTGGTTAATGCTAGCATTTAGCATCAGCTTAGATGCTAGCTTAGCTGTGTTAAATCTGCTGTGTTTGTGTGTGCAGTGATGACACCGTGCTCCTGCTGAACCCTGGTCTGGGCGACCGGCTGGTCTGTAACGCTACAGATCAACTCATCTCATCCTATGAGGAGCCAGAGGAGGTGAAGGAGCAGTCCGTTCAGTGGAGCGTCTCAGAGGGCGAAGGTCACGACCAGGGGCACCGTCTCGTTCTCAAACACCCTAAGGTAATCTCAGCTCCCACAGACCCGCCGTACTTCATTTAATGGACTCATGAATGACATTAAACAGTACCGGAATAACATTAAATGTAGTTTAAAAGTGAACGTTTTTGTGGAACATCAAACTCTGTCACTAGGTTTGAGTTTCATGCTAGTTTTGTTGTTTGAGGATGTAAATGAGATCTTCAAAGCTCTTTAATCTCTGTGTTCTGTTTAATTTTATATTAACCGTTCCATAAACGTCACATTAACAAACTGACTGATGTTGAGCACACTGATAACACGGTTGGTTTTGCTGGTCAAGCGTCAAACTCAGACTGTGTTGTTTGTCTAGTGTGAACTTCAGAGTGCACCAGACATTCTGCTGATAATAAACACAGACTGAGATATCGGTTGTATGAGATTCTAATAAAATGAAACTTTTATTTTTTCTTTCTGTCTCTTATGAGGCATTTCTTTCCTCACGTGAGCTTCAGCCAGGAGGCTTTTAACTCTTGGCAAACCCGGCTCGCTTGTGGTCGTCTTTTTCCTGAAATGGAAAGAAATTTAAGACGCCTCTAGTGTCCAATTAAAACTACTGGAAAAAGAGAAGTTGTGACACGGGTTGGCAGAGTGGCAGAGGCAAAGCCGGCATTAATAACAGCCGTAAATTTACTCTCAGCGTGTCTTTGAGGTTATAATTGGATTAATTGTGTGTGTATTTACCACAGAATGACTTTGACCTCTGACCTCGAGCTACCTGCGCTCTCTCTCTCTCCCACTCACTCACTTTCTCACTATCATTCTCTCTGTCTCTTTCTTTCATTTTCTATCTCTTCTATTGTGTATTTTTGTCACTTTCTTTTTTCTCACTCATTCTGTGTGTGTGTATTTTTCACACTCTGTGTTTCTCTCTCAGGCCGTGAGACAGGTGACGTGGCACGGGAAGGGAGATTACCTGGCGTGTGTCATGCCGGACACCAGCAGTAATCTACAGGTGGTCATCCACCAGGTGAGCAAGCGCCGGACGCAGAACCCCTTCCGCAAGAACAAGGGTCTGGTGCAGTGTGTGTCCTTTCACCCCATCCGGCCGTATTTCTTTGTGGCCACGCAGCGATACGTGCGCGTGTACAACCTCATCAAACAGGAGCTCACCAAGAAACTCATGGCCAACTGCAAGTGGATCTCCAGCATGGCCATCCATCCCGGAGGTGCGTCAGTGTTCCTGCATGTTTCTGTTCTGTCATGACCCAAACGTTGCTCTGCTGCATGAGATTCTGAAGGGACGTTATCAAAAAGTGTCAATGTGGTATCATTCATCATGAGTTTAAATTAATCCTGAAGTTTTACAGCCACTAAATGTGTTTTGTGTAAATGTTTACTTATTTTCTTGAAAGGAAGATAAAAGTCTCGCAGGTTGACGTGAGGACAACTAATTTCAAGTTTTTGTTGTGTTACACTAACTTAAAACACTCAAACCTGCCTCGTTCTTCAGCCTGACAGTGTGTTATATTAAAGTGTGTGTTTGGAGTTAAACAGGGAAAGAAGTATTCAGAACAAATCTGCGTCTCGGTTTCTCAGAAATGTCGGACACGCGAGAGATGTCTGACATCAGTGACCACTTTCGGGAAGTCGGATTCGATTTGTTTCCTAACCGGCTGCTCTGTCGTCCCCGTTTTCCACAGGTGACAATGTGATATGTGGAAGCTATGACTGCCGCCTGGCCTGGTTTGATCTGGACCTCTCCACAAAACCCTACAAAGTTCTCCGGTGAGTCAGCACAGGTTTTTATAATTTGGACAGTCTGGGACAAAACCCGAGGGGAAATTGTTGCTTATGTTGGCGCTGTCTGCTAAATGAATGTCTTCTACTGGGAATCAAACCCAATCTGTGTAATGTCTCTCTGCTGTTGAGACATTTACGGGTCTGTCTTTTATCTCCGTCCAATCAGACACCACAAGAAGGCTCTGAGGGGCGTGGCCTACCACAGGCACTACCCGCTGTTTGCCTCCGCCTCCGATGATGGCAGCGTGATTGTTTGTCATGGAATGGTCTACAAGTGAGTACAGTCTTGTCACTGGTTTCACTTTCATTTTTGTATGCATAGATTACCCCACATATCCCACAATGCAATGCTTTCATTACTTAAATTCTTTCATAGATGTGTTTTATTGATGCATAGAAACTTTATTTCCAAGAACACTGGATGCCACATAATGAGGTCATTTGACAAAAACAACATGGTGTCATTGCCTACAGGACAAAAATAACAGCATAGTGCAGTTTTACAGTTAAAGATTTATCATAGATGCCTGTTGCTTTACTGCGTATTTAATGGTGTATAAAAATACACCTTTTACATAAAGCTTATTCTTGGAATTGAAACCAGTGGAGTTCACATTATTTGTACTACAGGCAGTTAGCATGAAAGTTAGCATGTGAAGTTTTATGCATTATACAATGATTAACGTTTCAAACATTTTTCAAACTTTGTCATGTTTAATTCAGTGGAGTCCAGTTATCTTGGAAATAGAAGACGGTTTCGCATATCAAGTTTTGTATATTAAATGTCCCAATTTTTGGCAGTCTGATGAAATAATCAGTCAAGAACGAGATGAAATAATTTCTCACTGATAAATGAACTGCAATGATGTGTTATTTGAAACACGCTGTGTGGGTGTCTCTCTCTCTCTCTCTCTCTGTGTCTGCTCAGTGTGGTCACCGCTCTCTGTGAGCAGTTAATGATCCGTTCACAGTCCAACATCTCTTTATACTCAAACTGAGGATGTTGTTCATTTTCCACCTATTTTCCCACTCAAACTGTTGATCCATTTACAGCAGAACCATATTTCCAGTATTTTGGGTTTTATGGTCTTTGTGTCCCTCAGGCTGTTAGAAGAAGTTTGTGGGTAAAAGAAGCACATCGTCTTTATTGTATTTCCGTCTGACGGGTTGATTAGTGAGGTTGTGAGGATGGCTTGTGAGGTTGGCTGGATGTTTTATCTGCGTTTGAAGCTTTTGCAGAACCATTGAACATCTTCAGTGTTGAGCGGCTGTTTTAGACCAGCTTGGTTCTAAGAATGGTTCTAATGTGTGTTTGTGTTCCACAGTGACCTGCTACAGAACCCTCTGATCGTTCCAGTCAAGGTTCTCAAGGGACACACCATCACTCACGACCTGGGAGTTCTGGATGTGACCTTTCACCCCACCCAGCCCTGGGTTTTCTCCTCAGGAGCGGACGGCACCGTCCGTCTTTTCACCTAGAGACGAACGAAAACATCACAACATCACAGTCCACCTTCTGATGCAAGAAATTACACACCAGTTTAGACTGAATGAGGTTTTGTAGATTCGACTCAAACGCTTCACGTCAAATTCATCTCACAGCTCTCGAGGGGCATCAGAATGTTGCTGGCAGGAATCAAGCGCGCGATCTGATATTGAACATGTCGTTGTAATACGCGCTTCGCTTTTTTTTTGTTAGCAGAAAATATATCCAGCTGGTTGCAGATTCCCGCAGGACTCTTGTCTAGGATAACTGACAACGTAAAAAAGACAGGTTCGGTTTCAAAACCCAAAACCGTGCGCTCGGGAAGGCCTGTTTCCGGAACGGGCTTCATCTGTGCCCCACAGCAAATCAAACTCAACCGCTAATCCTTGGACAAGGAAGCAGAATTTGAAATGAAACAAAAACATGTGAAGACAGATCAGGCCAAAGGAAACAACTCCAAACAAATGTGTTGCGAGTTCTTTCAGCCGTTTGTCCTCCTGTCGTTTGTGACGCTACCTTACAAAACCTTTTTATCGTTAAACGGAACGTCCGCCACCCACCGCATTTAACCAGATGTGCTGTTGTTTTTTTAACTGTTGATTTGTGAAACCTTTTCCCTTTTCTTGTATTTCAACAACCAGTTGAGTTTTAATTAAACATGGTGTTTCTTGAAGAGCGTTTGGACTGTTTTTTTTCCTGGGGTCAAGGAGAGGGAGTGAGTTATATGCAGCGAGGGTCTGGGAATAGGTTTCGTTTCCTCCGCTGAGAGGCCCAGACGTCGCTGATCAGACTGTGTGTGTTATAGATCAGATTTCACTCCGGCCGTCCACCTGCGGGTCCGTCTGTCCAGCCCAGACGTCCGTGTCACGGCTGTAAGAGACGAGATTACAATTACAATCTGTCTAGCCTGTTTGTAAACTCTTTCATTTCTGATTACAGCGTTAATTTGTTCACAAAACCCTCATTTAGTTTTTTTATTCTGTTGTGTAAGACATTATCTTCCATTAGCCTCATTTTCATATAACTAAAACATCTAACATGCTAATAGTAGAATGCAGATTTATATAGAAGTTATTTAGTCAGAAATTCAATAAAGAAAGTTTGTATTCCAGTGACCACGATTATTGCTGACAAAAGAACTTCCTGATGCTGAAATCTGTATTTTTGTGGGGTTAAAAATGAACAGTTTGAAATGGGAAGTTTATACTAGTGATTTATAATTTGAGCTGTTGCGTTTGATTTGCAGGAAAATGTCGATTCGACTTGTGGTTGTGCCACGACTGTAAACAGAAGGAAGAAGAACCGGCTACCAAATCGTGTGGGTCGGTGCTGGAGCAGCTGAGCATTCTTAAATTTGTATCCACTTTAGGGAGATATCTTCAAGAAACCTGCCATTTTTTCACCTTTAACACCTGCAATAAAAAATAAGTTGCATTATACATATATATGTTTTTTCCATTATAAAGTAGTTTAATGTTTACATTTATATGGTGCCTGATTGGTTGAGCTGTGTTTGATGTCATTGTAAAGTAAGACTTAAATGCACAGCTTTGACATCATCAGCTGAAACGTAGACGTTAACGCAGCAAGTGATGATGTTGCTTAGCAACTGTTTCTCTGTCTCTTGTTACGCCAGTTAAAAACAAATTCATCTTTGTCTAGATCCGTTTCAGAAACGTTCTCATGATATGTTCACATTACTCTCATGTTTCAGGAGTTGCACGATATGTCCAGTTATATGTCTGAAGGCCCTCTTCAGAGTTAATGTCTGATTCAGCCTCGTTGTTGAAGT
>JBAJNP010001545.1:0-59726 GCA_036877545.1 Yasuhikotakia modesta
ATTTTTTCTGTGATGGCGAGATTTTGTGGCTGTCCAGGCACAATTTGAAGGTAGTTGTACAGGTGAAGTCAAACGTACATCATTGGGATTGGGACGACCGGGGTGTTTTTTTATTTTATTTTTCAACAATATCTTCCCGCATTCCAACTTTTTGGTCAGAAAAGAGAGAAAGGAGCAAAAAGGTTTGGCACAAGAGTTTGTACGGCACTGAACCAAAGCTTCTCTGCCTGCAGTACCTGGTATGTCCAGAGAGGGCGCTATGGGACGCTCCCTTCCCGAGACTGAGAAGGTGCTGGACTGTGTGTAGAAGAAAAACAAATAAGGGAAAATAAGTAAAAAAGTCTGTTGTTACAGCAGACATGTTTCCTGTAGAAGATGCTACTGTAAGATTTTGATTTCCTTCAGTGCTGTTGGTGAGTTGGCTGAGCAGTTTGTTTTTTGGTTTTTTTTTTTGTTTTTTTGCTCTTGAATGACAAATGGAAAAAAGTGGAGTATGCTGCTCTGTGGACATTGGCTCTTCCTGATAGATGGAGGGTTGTGGTCTCTGTGTTGTATTACTGCTTACATGTATGAGTGTTTTCCCATTTAACCATACAATCATCATTTGTCTTTCTTTTACAACTAAGGGTAGATTGATTTACACTCCAAGCAAATATAAATTTTACTGAAACAAACCTGAGGATTGTGAAGCAAGACCATGTAAATGCAGGAACATAGCGATAGTGGTTTGGATTTGAGGTTATGCGTTATAAGTGCTGCTTTGTTGTTTAATTCCTTAAATCAAATGTTTTAGAGATTAAAACCAGTTGTTGAGAAAGTTTGTGTCCTTTTGGAAACATCTACCATGAAAGCAGTCAAGAGCTCATTCATGAAGCAGAAGCAGAAAAACTTTTTGGGTAGATTGTTTGCAAAGCCAATCTCTTTTTTGTGAATGATTACACAAAATGACTAAACTCTCAACAATATAGTTAACAAAAATGTAATTTTTTAGAGCCTATGTTTCATGAATGAAGCCTAAAAATCTGATTTAAAAAAATCTGAACCCATGACTTTTGTTAGGTGGTGTGTAACAAACCTAAACTGCTTTTGGATGTTTTTATTTCTTCATTTGTACTTTCCATGAAATGAAACTCCTCCTTTTCTGGAAGCTTCAAATGTTACTGAAGCACCTTTGTGTTCTGGCATTCTAAGACAAATCTGGCTTTAAAAAAACTTAAACTATTCTAGCAACATTTATGTACATATTAACAGTTATATGTGTGTGTGTTTGTTTATGTGTTGGCATGTGAGTGTGTGTGCCCACAGACGCACATGTACACACACATCACTTCTCTTCATCTGAAAGGCTCTTAGTTAATTTTCCTAATGAATGTATTTATGATTGAGATTTGTGTAACGACAAACTGCCTTTTTTGTTTGACGATATTTCAAAAAAGCACAGATGATGACGATACAGAAAGACAAACATCTCAAACCTATTTTGTGTGTATTTTCCCCTTCCTGTTTTCTCTTTCATAGAGCTTCATTCATTTGAATATTTTGAAGCCGTATGAGTCACTTCAGACAAGCTTCCAACTGAAATCCATTTTGTTTTTTTAGTTTAAACATCAAAGATGAAGATGTACAAAGTGATCAGTGTGAAACAGTCATTTCTAAAGATCAGATTTAAAATGAATTTGTTGAAACAAAGCCTGTTTCTGTGAGTGAAGCCATATCAAATTGCCACATTAAATGATTAAGCTCTCTTTAGTTTTCCCCTGTGCTTATAGGTGTCATAACTACTGGAATGTTGATGGACATAAGCTGTTGAAGTGAGGGGGTGGGGTGAGGGTAAGGGCGGGGCAGTGGGAGGGCAGAGGGGCGGGACTATAGCTATGTGATAGTTTGTCTTGGTTGTATCTTTAACTATATGTGATATTGTTTGTTGAGCTATACAACTTGGCACTTTTATATATGGAGAGAAACGTAATGTATGTGTTTTTTTTATTTCTAACAAATCTAATAGAAAAAGTTCCCTTTTTTTAAATCTTGAGGGACCCTGTGCAGTGGTAACTGGGTGATTCTCATAAAAATATGTCTACTATAAATCAGAAGGTAAAAAATAAACCATTTAAAAAACAGAAATTATCTTTTTTTCCCTAAGGCAATTTTCTTAACAATAAAGCACATTTCCCCAATTTTCCAAATATTCCTGTTATGTCATACCAAAATATTTACAATGTTACAGTAAAATAATTAGTTGAATTGCATTATTTCACAGCCTAAAGACAAAACCACAAATAGTACAGTGGTATCTAAATAATATACTGTTTAAGTTGTTTTACATTTATGACAAAGAGCATTATAATGATTAATGACATTTGCATCATGACAGCAGGAATTGAGGCAAAGGGGGGTCACATGTTTTTTTTATTATTCAGATTTTGAGGTAAAATATAACATGTTCTTCACAGGTTTCATAAGATTCACCCAATTACACATTTGTTTCAGAACTTTAATCTATAACTGCAACATATTCACAATCCCAAAATAAAGTTACCACCATACGTTCATAATATAATTCATTGTATAATCACCACAATGACATGAAGTCTGTGTCTTATTTCAGGCACATAAATATACAAATGCAACTGAGACATCACACTTAAGCACTTGCTCTTAAGACTCTAGTGATGAATACACAGATCTGACCCCTTTCTTTCCATTTATTCTTGAACACGTTTCTTTTTGTAAAATGAAACAATTGATTGGTAGCCCTGTCCTTCAGTCCTGGCCAATCAAAGAGCATCACAGAAATGATAAAAAGGAATTAATACAAGAGCACTGAAAAGCGTTGCTCTGAGGGCTCGACCACACATCTGCTACAAAAATAAACCCAGCAGCATTTCAGCAAGATGTCAACCATTTTTAATGAGCAACGTGAGATCTGTGTATAGCCCACTTTTAAGTTCAAATGCAATTTCCACACACAAAACAACATTTCCACCTCATTGATTCGGAACACTGTGTTTGAGATTATAGGGGATCTTATATAGATTGGATTTCGTTATGGCTGGATTTGGTTCGACAGACCTGCACATTTTTGGGAGGGGGGGGGGGGTCGACTGGGTGGAGTCTTTAAATTTTTTAGTGCATTGTTCAAGTATTGTTGTAAATACTTGAGTGTCACTTGCCAAAAAAACTTTAAAAATTAATAAAAATGTTAAAAAATGACACAAAAATGGTTTGGAGAACAGAAATAATTTGAGATGTAATATATTGTTTTTGACCACAATAATTTATTGATGAGCAGAAAAAGTGACCGTGGCAGAAGATACAGCTCAAGTCAAATGTTTCTGTTGTGTCTGTCTCTCAAAGAACATTTTAAGTTAAAGCTTCCTAGGGTGGCGGTTTGTTTGTCAGTTTTGTACTTGTTGCTCTAAAAAGTGCAGGAAAATAGCCATTTTCAAAGGAATGGTAAACAAGTGTATATGTTGCAAGAAATTACAGCCAGAGGAGCTTGAAATGTCTCCCTGTATCCCTTCTCTACCCTCTCATTCATTCTTTCCACATTAAATTTCCACCCTTTTGGAGTTTGTATACTACTGGTGTTTGTTGTTCATGTAAAAATAATAATGTCAATGATATGGTCATGATATTGCAGACTTATAAAAAGGGTAGATGAAATGTTGAACGTGAAATGTTGACAGAATTGATTCTGTCACAGAATTGTAGCACAGCAGATTTTTTTCCAGTTTCTTGTATTATTTTCTTTGTTTCGTTGCAGCACAATAAATACTTTTTAAACAACCAGTCCTGTCCTGTTTTTAAGACTTGTCTTATGATCTGTATATGCCTAATATTTTTAAAATACCAAGAAATGGAAAAAAATTGGTGCCA
The DNA here is from genome assembly GCA_036877545.1 of Yasuhikotakia modesta. Classification (NCBI taxonomy): domain Eukaryota; kingdom Metazoa; phylum Chordata; class Actinopteri; order Cypriniformes; family Botiidae; genus Yasuhikotakia; species Yasuhikotakia modesta. The sequence goes on from JBAJNP010001545.1 coordinate 3,880, forward strand.
TACTAATAAAACATTATATTGACTTTTATCTTTTAAAATAATTTCAGTTGTGTCAATGAAAAAGGAAAGTCATTTCAAAGGCAGATGAAAATTATAATAAAGTATTTGGTATAATGTTAATTTCTTGTTGACTTCAAATAGTCTCCAATCCTGTCTTCCAAAAAGAAGGTCGGAAAAGGTTATAAAAAACAAATATTAATGATTTTGGTCTAAGAAATCTTGACTTTATAAATAGACTTGACAACATGAAATGTTTTTTAAAAAAAGATGTAATCTTAACACGTTTAATTAGACATAAGGAGGCACTAAAGACTACAAACGTGCCCAGGGAAAATGTCCATATATCTCCATAAAGACACTATGTTGTGTGATGACCGTCAGCCGTACAAACGTGTTGCTTTGGGGTAATTGAGCGTAAGAACAATTATAAACACACAGAGACTCCAACAGACCATTTTCACATAATGCATAACACCGTGCAAAGCCTTTGTGAATTAATGACGTAGAAAGAAATTTGGCAGGTATATTGAAGCACAATAATTCACCCGTGATATATGTTTAATAACTGTCGTTATTGATATGTGTTATACTGTAAGAACTGTCGTTATATGTGTTTAATGACTGTGAAGGGTATGGTCGTTGATCTTTCGAGCAACTTAAGACACCAATAATACATCATGCCAGACCCTGAAATGACTGCAGTAACCAAATAAGCCCACAGAGGGGCGGCAGACAGCCGAGAAACAATTTCAGCACAACGGCCCTACTGAATAATGCTGAGACTGAGGCGTTAGCCCTGCTCTGGGATGAGCAGAAACAGTGAGATGAATGACACTATGAAGATGAAAAATTAAAGCAAACGTGTTATATAAAATAAAATGATGGAATATGAAGGCAGTGACAGTGTATGAAGTCAGAAATAATAGGTGGTTCTGTTTCAAAATCAGAATTTTAAGTTATATTCTGTCATATTCGATTAGTTTTTGCCTTGCGTTTTAATTGCTGTATATGATACCTTTATTCTTGTAATAACAAAAGTAACAAAAATATATAGATTGAAACATATTATTTTATCATGTAATTAAATTAACTATTTACTGCGACAAGTCACTCTGTGTTTGTGTTCACAGCCAGTAAATATGTACAGTAATTTAAACAATAATGTATACAATAATATACCTCAGTTACAGTTATGATAACTATACACAGCAATTACAGTAAGCTTAAGGTAATGTCATCCAGTAATTTGCTGGCCACTGTGTTGCCGGTATTTTACTGTAAAAAAGCACTCCTAACAGTATTTATGTTCTTACATTTGTTTTTACATGTAGCAAAAATGTCTTAAAAACCAACACTGTTATAAGACACATACTGATTGTGACGTGATTGGTTTATGTAGTTCATGCATATTGTATGAAGAACATGACATTTTCCAGAACACTGATCTATAGAAATCTGCAAGGCTTCATCATTCAATCAAAGTATCTGTTGATAAGAAAGATATATGTTACAAATAAGTGTAACCTGATTTGGTAAATGTGTGTAACATCCTGCTGGCGTTCAGTAAAGCTGATGTTCAGGTTGTTAGACTTTATTTCATGCTCTATTTCTTGCTGTTCTGTGACAGCAGAACACTTGCCTTCACCTACAACCAGAATATAAAGTTGAGGTAAAAATAAATAAGGTAAAACTAACAATCACTTCACAATTTGTTAACCAGTTAATTAGTAAGTCCTTTAAAATAGCATAATGAACATTACTGATATTTTGCAGCATTTTTACAGCATTTATTAATTTTGGTTAATAAATGCCACTGTCAACCTGTTGGCTTGTTTACAGGAAGAGTGCTGACATATACTTTGAGTGATTACACAATCCTCAGCTATCAAAATAATCATTTTAACATATATTACTTGTGTACATATAACTTGTAACATATTACTTACATGTAGTATTTTGTTCCTTTGTTCTAGTACTTCTAGTTTCATTTTGTGTTTATGTCTTAAGGCAACTATTTCTACATATTTATTTATTTGTTTGAGTTTCTCAGTATTTTGTTGTAAAGCTGCTTTGAAGCAATGTAACATTGTAAAAATGTTCATTTTTTACATTTTTCATTTGTTTAACTTAAGTAAAACCATGAAAAATAAACAGTAGTATATTTATAAATTAACAACAACAGAAGTTAATAAATAATATATATTGTTTAGCATCATTTTATTATAGTTAAATCTGTATATTAAAGAACTGACCCTTATTAAAATGTGACAGAAAAAAGAAGGCTTTGAAAAAAAAAACATTCTGTGGATCAACTGTTTAGCACATAAAACCTATTTGCTTTTTCTCCCTTGGTGGATTACAGCAACTCTCTTTGATTCATCTGTGTTTATGCGTTTGCGTAGCAGGGTGAAGATTTTTCTGTCTGTGTGTATGTCTCTCTGACCCTTTGTCCATTTTCATTTCTCTAATTGCCCAGGCATGGCAGAAATGTCCATCAGTTAATCCTCTTACTGTGACTGTAATGCCGCTCTGTCACAGCAGCACCATGTTAATGGAACAACTGCCCAGAACCAGCAAGGTGGAAAACAGCCAAGCCCTGACAGTCTTCTATGGCAAAGATTGTGCATGTAGTGGCAAAGACCAAACGCCACCCTGTTATGCATTATTAAATTAGTACTTGTTTAAACATAAATTGGCCTGTTGTATTATTGACTATTAAACTGGATGATTTGGATTGTACTGGACGATACTGAGTGATTATCCTCTGCCTCCCAACACACTCACTATAGAAATAATTGCAGCTGCAATAATATTAACTGTTTCTGTTGCTCAAGCAGCAAGTGGAAACCCACTATCACTTATCTGCCTCACAGCAGTTACTGAGCAAACGTAATGTCAGATAATTAATATTAATACAGTCATATAATGTGTCCCTCATTTCAAATTGATTTTGTTACTTTAATTAAAATGTATTGACTGAGACGACAGTAACTACCTTGAGTGATTACCTTTGCAGAGATTCACAAGGCAATAAATTCTTATTGTTTTTGTATAAAAGATAAGGTGTGTAACTTTTGCACCACTGGCATTAACAAACAGAATGTCAAAAATAAATTCTCCTTTGAAATTGGTTTCTTAAACCCACCCTCACCTGCCATTGTCTGTGCAAAAAATTAAGCCCCACGCTCTACTAGTCACAAAACTATTGGTTGCGTTAACATTGTTAAATCAGACTGGTTGCAATATTGCAAAATGAACAGTAATGCTTTGATACACTTTAAGAAATATGAAAGGCTTTCTACAGGTGTCTCTGCATGTAAAATTAGGAGGTTTTAACACTGAAAAATACACTTCACTTTTAAATATTATACTCTATGCAATAGTCTAAACATCTGTACAAACATCAGTATTACATCAGACATACAATTCAGTTGATGATGTTGTGTGTGTTTAGCATATGTGCATTGAGGCTTTTCACCACAGGAAGACGCTACTGAATCTTTAGATGAATAATACACTCCTCCTTACTGCCCACAGTGTTTCAGATGTCAGCTGACTCTCCTGCCTGGTGCCTCACATCCCAAATTCTCATCAGCTGACCTGAAGGCTGAGCCGTTGCGTTACTCAACAAACACACACATAGTCACACACAGCTGGAGAATTCAGACCAGTCACATGATTACAGGCAGCCGGGCAGCATGACCACTGAGCTGCTGTTTCTAAACACACCAGTGCACCACACACCAGTAGCCAGTTCCCCTCGGCAGTTCAGTAATAGAACAGAGTAACAGAGTACAGACAGTACAAAAACAATTACAATTGTAGATCTGACAATATTCCTAATGACTACAGCAACTAAACAACTAAAACAATAATAATGCGCAAAAGCAAAACAGAGCAAAGATGTTAATTGTGCAAATCTTAAAGTGGAATTATACATAAATAAGATTTTGTTGTAGATCACATTTGCAGTACTGTAGACATTTGCAGCACTGTGAACATTGGCACATGTAAATTGGTCCTGAGATCCATGAGATGTTTCTTTCCTAAATTACCTGCTGTTAAGACCTTTGGAACATGACTTGAAATCCAAACGAAACATTAGCTTTATCATAGAGACTGTGGAAAATCGAATGTGAAAATCTAATAAGCAGTAATAAATCGAGTGATGTTCTGATCATAGCTGCCAGATGCAAGTCTGAATTCAGGTTTAAAGAAGTCTTGAATCTTGATGTTGAGATGCACAATGAGGTTTTGCTACAGGTCAGTTTTATGTACATGTAAAGTCTGATCCAATTACAGCTGCAATAAATGCCTGTGAAGGTTTTGAGTGACAGCAATAAGTCTTGCTTATTTATACCTATCTAATCATGATGACCTCTCAGTCAGTAGAGCTGTTAGCAAAAGCATACATAATAACAGCCAGGCTGGGTTAGAATATACAATATGGAATTATATTCCTCTGTCCACCATTTAATTTAGAAAGACTGAAATATCACATATAGCATGACTGAATGCATGTAGTCACACTTTAAAATGCATATACTAACAGCTAACCTGTTATTAGCATTGGTTAGTCAAAACAGTAAGTCTTTTACCAAAGCTCCAAAGACTCAAGTCTATTGTGATTATTGTCTGTACAGGCACAACATCTGAGCTGAGCACATGATTCTGTCTTTCCTTAAATACCAGTCGGTAACTGGAAAACCTTTTAGTAGAAAAGCTGTTAAGCTCTGCTGGGAGGAATATAAATAAAATAAATGTTCTATGATTAACTGCAACATAATAAATTACATTCTCATACTGCAGGACATGATTCTCATAATCATATTTGATAACATTACTTATGAAAAATGTTGCCATGTGTTCCCTGAGGTGGGACCCGTGGCTATATTTAAGATCATATCTGCATACAATTAAAATGTCATTCTTGTAGCAAGACTGATGCCTATAGCTATAGAGTGTATACCAGTAAATGATCTGTCTCTTTTAAGCTTATTTGCCCTGTTTTATAACTGAACATTACAAATGCATATTTATTGAAAATAAAAATGAAACAACTAGTAAAGAAGACCAGAGCTAGTGGTCACACTGTATAATTTCAAAGTGAGTGACTCACACCTTAAAGTCTTGACCTCAAAAAGCTGTCTATTATTATTGCCAAAGAAAAACATACAGTAGAATTTAAAAATGACATCAAATAGAAAAGATAAATGCATGTTCCTGACTGTTATTTCATAGTATGGTAATATTATTAATTTAGAGATTAAACAATTACGAAAACTAAAACAATTTAACTAAAATACAAAATGAAAGAAGAAAATGTTCTGTGTGCAGTGACCTTTTGGCTAAACTCTATTATATAATTCACCCTGAATTAAATGTCTCTCAGTGACTGAATTGTGTTATTTTAACCTACTAGCTAGTACCAAAATTATGATGCTATTAGAATTTTATGTTAGGATACAATTCACAAAAAGTCAGTCTAAACACTTCGGCTTATAAGGAACTTCACTTCTGGTCCCTCACACTCTTAATTCTTATCAGCTGACCCAGTCTTTTAAGACTGAGTCACAGAGTTAGCCAACATACACTCAAACACACAGTGAAAAACTCAGACCACTCACATGATTACAGTCAGCTAAGCTGTCATATGCTTAGGGCACAATTTTCCACAATGCACAAGATCAGCGCAGTGGCACCTAAGTGTTTAGTAAATCTCACCAGTCCGTTTGTGTTTCTTGAGCCTGCTAGATGGTCAGCAATAATGCTAACATTAAAAAAGCCACTGACATTACTCAGTGAATAGTCTGGAGTCAATAAAATCAGTGTGCAACATCCTTTTGCCTCAAGGACAAGACTTGTCTATGTCTGACAGTGCATTTAATCTAGGCAACTGAACAATTGACTGGCAAAAAAACAGTAACACTCACAGAGTAATACAAACAAATGCATTTAAAGGTGTCATTTGTGGAATTGTATTTAAAAAAAAGGATAATAACTTTTAATCATTTGGATTCACTAGAAGTATGTGGTGTTTTTGTGTGTGGATGTGTGTTTATTGTTTTGGGGTGCTTAGAATGTTTCTAGGAAGCAACCTTTTGACCTTTCGTTCTCTCTGAGAGTAGGAGCAAAGTTTGAATGTATGCATTTACAAAATGTGACTAAAAATCCTGCAAAGTTCACCTTTGCCTTTACACCAGTCTCAGATACCTAGCCAAATAACCTTAGCTAGGCGTCTGAGACCTTAGCTAGGTATCTAGGTATCAATTTTACATAAATAAGCTTTATATATTTTTGCAGTTTATATTGTGTTATATCTGTAAAGTTTAAATCTCAGACCACTAATTCCCTTAGCTGAGCACACTGCAGTCAGAAAGAGGGCGAGAGATATAACGACAAAAGGGAGAGAGAGAATGGCTTGAGTAGAAAGAAAATTTATATTGATAATATGATACTTTCCTTTAAGTCTCACCATTCACAATAGATCCTGGATCTCCCACAATAGCAGCTAGGGTAAAGAATAATGATTTTTAATTTCCATCTTTCATCACAGAGTAAAAATAACACAGTATCAATAAATCAATAATCCAAAGGACAACTGAACTCTGCCCTACAAATAAAAACAGTCAAGAACAAACTATTGGTAAAGTCTAAGCCAATAGTACTGTAAATATCTATCTAAAAGATATGATGCAACTAAACTATTACCGCTATCAATCTACTGTAGTACCTTGTAAACAAATATTTTATCTCAAGAGATTTAAGTGTTGGAAGTCAAAAAACAATTTACCTTCGACTGAATATATGTACAGCAATTGTATTCCATGGAAGTGAACATAAATGACTATAGCAAAGGTTTATGAGGCTGTCTGTCCAAAAGATCAAACCTAAACAGAGAAGAGCTTTCAAGACAACAACTCGTCATTCCAAATGGAATTACTCAGGAAAAAATCTTGGGTTATTAGGTCAAAGCCCAGATCTTAAGTACATTAGAAATGCTATATGGAGACTTCACGTGGTCAGTATGTGCATAAATGCTGGATTTTTGTAGGAAGGAAGAAGAAATAAATTAATAAAGCAACAGAAGCTATCAAAACTAGGTCTGAAGCTTTCTGTTTTGTGATGGACTTTGTACAGCACTTCAAATATGTATTAGAGGTTTTGATGGTAGTGGAAGTATTAAACCATTAGGTTTATACCACTGAATTACATTGTTGCCATGTTTAGCATTACATTTGTACTGTTTATAATTTTCTTAGGCAATCAGCTTGTAATGACATTCAAACGCAAGCATACAATCAAATCTTTGACATTCACACATCTCAGTTTTCTGTAATCATTTGTTTACATTCATGCAATTAGTTTCATAATTTGTTTACCCTTTCTGTAACAAACAAAACAAAGTTTGTGTTGAGAATCCCACTTTAAAACCTATAATAGTAATACAATAACAAATAGAGTCGTTTTACATTTAAATAAAACCATGAACCATTTATTTGTAATTTGCCTTTGCAGAGACTCACAATTAAGCCCATCATAAATCTTTGAAAAAATGTCGCTAAGTCATTCGTCAACATGTTAAGCTACTTTGTACCTAAACTCAGAGTGACTCACCACGGATTAATTTATGATCAACCCATCATGTAAGTTTTCAAACGAGCTTCTCTGCTTTTTTGAGAACCGGATCAGCATCAATGCCATTTTTCAAGGGGTTGAAAGTGAGAGTGAGTAGGACTCAGGGCTGATACGTCATCAGCATCACGTGAACGCGCGTAACAATCTCTCACATGTAGAAGTCACGGCAGCTGCAGGAGTAGAGAGAGAGATTTAACTTGAAACGCATGGATCCTAGAGACGTTTAAGCATTATTAACAATAGACTGCTAAAGAGGAATTAGACAGGGATGTCTTAGTATTCCATGATTTAATTCCGCTTTGTTCCATAGGGAACGCTTAGTAGCCGGCGGGGTGCAACCGGGGACACCGTGGTTTTCCCTGTTGATTCCTATGTAGAGAGAATGTGGCTTTAAAGGCTCATTAAGCCCAACTGCAGGAAGTGAAACGTGTTAAAATAAGTTCAGCTGATTATTAATAGCATTTTTCGCAGAGGGACACAAATTGTCAGAGGTTGCTTTAATAATACAACATCTTGAACGAGAGCGTGGAAACACCTGGGACTGAACACGCCGCTTGCTCCGCTACCTCAGCGGCGATCTGCTCGTGGACATGAAGAGGACCTCATTCCGTGTCTGACCACGAATCCGACCGATTTCCTGCAGTCCCGGCCATCTGTGTCGCTCCGATTTGGAGGTAAATTGCTCACAACAAATGACCCAGCCAATGGCACAGATGACCATGGAGCCGGATGAAAGCTGCAGTATATCAAAAAAGAGTATGATTACCAAAATATTCAAAGTTCGCAAAAGGAGAGAGATGCTGCTGGTGCAAGTGTGTTTCATCTGCAGCGTGCTGTTTGTGGCGTGGTGTATGTCGGCGTTGCTCACAAAAACAGGTGAGTGGGAATAAGTGATGTCCTGTATAATGAAGCTGATGATATTGTAACTCTATGTACATGCTCTGGGCTTATGATAAATTGTGTGACATTATTTTGTTTTTATTTCTAATACGACGAGCCAAGGAATGAAACCACACTTGTCTGTTTGGGACGTCAGACGCTGAATTATTAATGGTGTGAATACAGTCTAGTGTTAAGAGTGGGACGAACATCCCGTCTCTCACATTTTGGAGAATTCAGAAACCGGGACGATTTAATTAAATCGTTACACAAGATTTCGGAGACGTCTTATTTGTCGGGTTATTTTGTGGAAAGGTGCTTCAGTTAGAATAGGCTTATTCTATACAATAGTCTCATATTCTTATACGTTATGAGACGCACAATATTTTAGCTTCTTCTTCATTTATTGGTTGTCTATGTAGGTCTAACCAGTGTCGTAATGAGACGACGAGGCAAATGGTATCTATCAGTTTCTGCATGTATCACGGCGGGATGATAATTTGATCCACCGGTTCATTGCATTCAGTGAGAGACCGCACACTCCAGCTGCCTGAGACTGAAGCTCCCACGGGCGGAGTCATAAGACTCGTTTGAATTTCACATAACGTGACCTCTGTGCTCGCAATGAAACGTCATAGTCGCGCGTTTTTACACTCTAAACGTATTACATAAATGGTGGTGGACCACAGTGATGTCCCAGCAATAAATACATCTATAATGATTGCTGTTGCTAATATTTGATATTATGCTATTTGTGTGAAGTGTTATTGTGGTTTTTATATAGAAAATTATTTAAATTGCAATTAAAAAAGAATGGAAATTAGAATTTCCATGGACCAGAAATTACATTTCAACTTTTGCTGCAACATGTGTAGCATGCAGGCATACTTTATCAATAGTGCAAGTCACATCTGAAAGAGTCACATGGAGGGTATAACAAACTCATACATAAATTTAAGTGCGAAAATGGAATCCCAGGGGACCCAGGCAATGGAATCTGTGCCAAGTGGATAACTGCACACACACCTCTGTGTCCAAACTATGATATTTATACCATTATTAGTATAGACCGAAATCCCAGTGGTAACAGTGTTACATCTCTACAGCCAATCTCATCGTCTCCAAAGCTTAACTGCTGCCTGTTGGGATACTGGTGGGTGCGGCTGAGTTTAATTATACCAATATAACAAGCGGTTTAAGGGATTACCCGCACATGATGTTGTAATGAAGATGTTAAATATGTGCTTTCTGCTAATGGTTCTGATAAGCCAGTCAGGAGTCCATCTGGTTTGCATCTGTGCAGCTATTATAGAACCTTTATTAGGTAATTATGAACCAACATTTAGATCTCATTTCAGTTATACTGTATCTTTTCATTTTTCTGTATCTATAAAACTAGAGCAATTAGTGTAGGCATTAACTACTGTCTTATTAACTTTATGGGTGTTATCCTGTCCTCGTTCTGTGACACCTCATTATAAAACTTTTAAGCCATTTTCTTCTGCTTCTCATAAGCCGTAAGTGGGTCGTTCTGTTCTTGTTCTTAGCAGTTGGAATGTTTTGACAGGTTCTGCTGCAGCGTGTGCAATTTTAAAATCTCTGTATGGCTGCTCGTAATTGTATTGTAGGATGTACTTACGGAATCAGAACAGGTCCTCATAAAGTCTGCCTGCTTTAAAGGCATAGCTCACCTGAAAATAAAAACCATGTACCCAAACTTGTTTATAATAATGTTGTTGTTTTCTAAGCGATGGAAGTGTATGATCCATAGTGTATGTTTAAAAAAGGGGGCAGTTGTGTTCTACTGGATAAGGTCAGGCTTGCAGTCAGTAGGTTGCTGGTTCGATTCCAGATACTGGTATGTAGCAAAAAAAGTGCCCTTAAGCAAGGCACTTAACCCCCCAATTGTTATTTTAGTTGATGAAACTACTACAGATACTTGCGATACATGTTCAGAGACAGATGTCAGATACCTTTATTCAGATCCAGTAAGACATAAACTCACTAACTTAAAAGTTCTCATACTTAAACATGCATGTTGTTTTGAACAAAATTTGTGTTGATGAGTGTGTGATGACAGATTTTTAATTTTTGGCTGAATTATTCCCATAACAATATGAACAAACACACATATGGGTCCAATGCTTCACAGCTGTAATACCAACTGTCCAAAAATATGTTGCGATAAATGTGTGCCATGCATAGTTTCATAACTAAATAAATTTAATGATGATTATCCTGTTTTCTGGACCTCTGCATATTTTCATAAAAAATTATGTATGCTGAAATCAACTGGTGAAGAATAGAAAGACACAATATAAAACATGAAAACCTAATTCAGGCTCTGGCTGTTATGAGAAAACAAATGTGTGACTGAATCTTTAACACCATTTTCTGCCCCAAAAAATAAATCCATCTGGGATGCTAACCATAATACAATGCACATCTTGTAGGAACAGATTAAAACAGAAAGCCTGGCTGTCAGGGTCACAGTATCACCCATACCAACCCCAAAACTGACAAGGAATTTAGCTAATTGGCTTAGATAATAGATAATTAGTAACTAGTTTTACGTTTGGTGTATTTGTGTAGTGTAATTTGTCAACAATCAGTTTTTTTTTTTGAGGTATATATATGTAGTTTGTAGTGTCAACTTTAAAGTATAATGGTTACTTTGAACAAAAATCAGTTATTGAGCAAGTATATCGCAATGGTGTGTTTAATTTTCATAATTGTTTCAAACTGAAATGATGATACAGTAGCAAAGTTATGAATTGTAGCTTTACGTGAAATGTATTATTAATTTATTATGTGTCTTTCACAATTCATTAATTGACTGTTCAACTCCCCTCTCAACAGTCTCTGTAAATAAAGGCTGCAGAAAGCTGTAATGTGTGTGCATGTCTTCTTTAGGTCATGGATTGGTGCTGCAGGACGGGTTTGCAGAACCCAGAGATCACCTGGGCCGACGGCTCATGGCCGCAATGGGGGACAATGAGACTGAGGAGAAAAACTGCACAAAACCAGGTATATGTTTACAGATCATCTCAGAATGTCTTTTCTCAGTATACAGTTTAGAACTGGTGGTGCTGCGTTCAGGTTCACACTTAATTAACACTGTTTCTATAATTAAAAGTATAATTAAAGGCATTAAATACTTCACAACAAACATCTCATGCAAACTTGCCACAATAAATATAAATTTAACAATGTAGAGTTTATCTTTAGCACAAGCCTGACTATTGTTAGGAAACATGTTTCTGTATCGTTTAACAGAAAATAGGTTAAACAGTAGATGCACTAATACTCTTCTAAAATCCTAGTAGTTGTTCTGACAACTAATCTGTTTACAATTATAATTAAAAAAAATATTATACATTTATATGATAATGAGTAATATGATTTTTATATGATATATAAAACACATATTGAAAAGGTCATTTATCCTTTGGTTTCATGTCATATATTGTAGAGCAGCTGCTGTTCACACACACACAAACACACTCGCACTGCTATAACGGACACTTACTTGCCTCGTAGATTAATCCCTTTTGTGTTTTGTCAAATATTGATTGTGCTGTTGCAGGCTATAAATTTTGTATAAAATGTGTGCATGGACTTAAAGTGAGAATGTCAAATAAATAAAACAAATTGCTCACTCCTGCTTGTTATTAATAGGAATTGTTTCAACAGTAGATTTAAACTTTTCTGTTAGCTCTTACTACAAATCACTTGGGGCAGTCTTATGGACAAAAGAAAGGATTCAGAGGGAAAATTTGTGATTGAGGAAAATAGATCTGGCTGTGGCTTGTGTGGGATATAAATAGAAGCATGGAGGCTATTTTTAGATGCTGAGGGAACAAAACAACCCTGTGACCATGAGAGATGCTGCGAAAGATGAGACCATATTTGTGAATATTATAGAAGTCCTGGCATCTCATTGCTGCAGGGTTTTTTCATTAAGCAGTCTCTACTTGCCGAACGCCACAGTCTTATTGGCTTGGCCTCACACACACTCAGCAATGTGGGGTTAAGACATGTTTCAGGGGTTGTGTCTCAGTTAGAGTCGTGAGCTGGGGAATCTGCCCTTTTGATTTTCTCTTTGACCATAATGAACGTTTCACCGTTTGGAAGTGTGGAATAGTACAGCTGTCAGGCAGATTTGCTTAGCGGTACAAGCCGTGTGACACTTTAAAGCGATGACATTGTAGCTCTTAGTTTTGCTGTTCCTAGCCAGAGTGTGAGCGCATGTTTTTTGTGTGTGTGAACACCAGTGTTATGAGGTCTTTGCCAGTTACATGAGTGAAAAGAGGGGCAGAAAGATGAGATCTTTCTATCGTTGTCAGCAGCCTGCTGACATGAAGGCCAGATAAAGGTTACCCTGGCTGTCAGTTATGAAATATTTGCTTGTTTCTGTCTCTTTGTGCATGAGTTTTGTGCAAAGAACACTTACTCACTAATATCACTCACTAGCTGTGTTTGTAAGTAGCCTAATAGTTGCAATTGTCCAATCAGAAAGAAATGTTTTATGTAAAGACTTTAAGCGCTAAGCAGACTTTAACTGCAATGGTTTAAATGAACTAGATTATACTGAAAATAATGGTTATGAGAGGTGCAGATCTGAAATATGTTAAATAAAATAATAATTGCCAAGGCAATTATTCTTGAATCTTGAATATTGGACCGATTCCGACTTCGTTGGGGGACAGTTGTTGTCTACTGGTTTGTGAGTCTGGCTTGTAATCAGTAGGTTGCTGGTTCGATTCCAGTACCCGCAGGTAGCAACTGAAGTGCCCTTGAGCAAAGCATCTAACCCCCAGTTGCTCCCTGGGCGCTGCAGGGATAGTGGCCCACTGCTCCAGGGGTGTGTGTGTGTGTTCACGACTTGCAGTGTGTGTTTGCTCCTCACCAGTGATGGGTTAAATGCAGAGGTCACATTTCAGTATGGGTTATCATATGTGACAAAAACATGTCACTTTCACTTTACTTTTACAACCAAGTTGAAAAACAAAAAAGTCCATTGCAGAACAAATCTCCCTCTCTTTTTTTTGTTAAAGTCGGCATTAAATGGAGATTGCAACCAGATTTTATCCAATGGCTGCTGATTAGTGAAAGTGGGTGTTGCATATTGTTATGAATTGCAATGAATTGGAACTGCAGTGTGATTTACATCAGCAGAGAGAATAAAGATTGAAAATGTGCAATTATGTATAATGTGTATACATGTTTTACATGCACACATTTCATCTAGTCTGGTGGAATATTCTGGTTCTGAAATGCTCCTGTGTACATATGATGCACATGTAAACTGATGTTTTATTCAGACTGCAGAGGTTAAGGTTCATGTAAACATTATCCAGAATCAGCAGTGGGAGTGAATTCATTTGGGTTGGTGAATGTAAACGGCGCATGTAATCATAGTCACTGATTACTAAAACTGATTAAAATTCACTTACACTGAATGCGGTTGTCCATTCTTTTGTTTATTGGACTTTACATGACAATGAGTTCAGATCCAATATACATTTCATGTTTATTTTGCAGGGATGTTTTTCTGTGGGGAAACTTCTGATGTTCCTCTTCTGCTCTGTTTTATTTGAGCTGTCGCCCAGATCTCAGGTGGCTCATTTCCAGTGTGCATCATCACAGCACACTGTCGTTCAAATATGTCTCATGTTTTTCCTGAATCATTGTTCTTTGCCTGACACCAGCACAGTGCCAACACAAAAGTCTGGGATCTGTTCGATTGTTGTTTAAGTGTTCCTGTAGCTCAACTGGTAGAGCATTGTTTTAGCAACACAAAGGTTGTGGGTTTGATCTTAGGGAACACAAGTACTAATAAAATGTGTACACTTGAATTCACTTTGGAATTGTTTTAACACTTGAAGTTGCTTTGGATAAAAGCGTCTGTCAAATGAATGTGTAAATGTTAAAAGGTTAGAGTTGTTGAGATAAATAAGGCTCAACAACTCTAAAGCATAAATTGATAATAAAGCATAATTGATAATATTAAATGCAAAGTCACACTTTTGACAATTGGAATAAAGTCTGGGCCACCGTGGGAACATATTGCATAAGTACACATTGTGTAACATCACGTTAAGTGCCTCAGTCAAAACTTTCCAAAAATTTCTGCCATTTGATGCTGGTGTGAAGCGAGTTGATTTAATTCACAGTGATTTAATTTGTGTGGAGCGCGTCACACCCCCGTCTCTAGGCCTGGAATGACTTTATGCTTGTGTTCTCCAGGGAGAACACAAATTAAACATGCCAGAGTTGTTGCCTTAACAATTAAACGGTGCAAATTTCTCCATTTAAATATTTTGCAGTAATATTTCTGCAGTAAATATTTAGCATTTATGTGCTTCCAAAATTGAATGATGCCCATTTACAGAATTTCAAATACACACACAAGCTGGAGCTTTATAGAGAGCAGAATCCATTTTGTTTGTGCTATTCTGAAGCTGCTCAAATCAATAAGTAATCTGAAAGAGAGAGAGCGCTCAGACGGTCTGGGTTGGATGCCAGCTTGTTCACTGAAATTTGAATAAGCAGAATGCGCCAGCGCCTGAAGAGTGGTTATTTTAGGAAGTCGCATTTTTTACAGACAGGAACAGATTGATCGAACTGTTTGTGAGGAAAAAGGTAAAATGTGTTGTGCTAGGCATTTTGTACAGGACTTTTAAAATGCCGATTTAAACATGAGCTCAGTCGCTGATATATGGATTAATACACTGAGATGCTGAAAGCTTCATAAAAAAACTGTATTGTTACAGTGGAAGGCTTATATAAAGCCTTATTTATGTGTATATAAAATCCACAGTTTATTCAATGTTGTGCACCCATTTTTTGACATTTAAATGCTACTGAATCATGAATGTACAGTAGAATATTGTAATTCTGCTCACAAATATAGCAGTGATTATTTGGGTTAGGGTGGAATTACAGGCAATAACAACACACATGCTAACACAACATTAGCAATCAGTTGTACTTTCGCAGTACAAAACTTTTTTAAACGTTTTAAAAATATTCAACATTTATCCCATCTGATCATTGAAAAGTTCTTTTTACAATGTACAATAAAAAAATCATTTATATAGTAAAATAGTAAATCGTTCTAGAGGTTGAGAGATTTATTACATTTTGCTATTAGATTTATAGACCAGTAATGCATGTTTGGATGGTAAGCATTTCACTTTTAGTTTATTGCAAGACCTGCAAGCGCTTGACTTTGCGAACCACAAACAAAACTGTCTGCAGCCGGTTTCTCTGTATGTTGCCTTCTGATTGCCTGTCATTGCTGTATGTTCACAGGGCAACTCATTTGTTGGAAGCAGGAAGCTGAGAGCATCAGTTAGTCATGCAAGAATGCTGATTTCACAGTTGCGGTTAATTTCATTTTATGTGTGTGACACTTCCGCTCTCCATCTCTTATCTCAAAGTTGCTGTGTGCTCTCAGCATATTTAAAAGCACATTTAAATAGTAGTGTAACACAAATAGCTCTGTTTACTGCCTTGTTTTTATAATGCAATATGTAGTATGTAATGTTGTATGTAATATTTATAATGTAGTATGTAATAGTTCTGTTTTGTTTAGTTCAAATTTATTAGCATGTTATCTTGTCAGTTTAACCTCCCTCTGTTGCATTAGATGACGCCTGGATAACATCTTAAAATAAATATTTTGTTTTAATTCACTCTGTACATCTTTCTTACCAGGGGAACACGCATAAACCAATGACCTTTAGATTTGTACTGCTAGCTGACCTGCAGAAATGGTCATAGGTATTATGCCACTGTGAACATATTCTATGGTCTCCTGCATCAGGCTGAGATTCCAATACACACTTTTCTTGCACATCAAGCTCTGCACAGCATGTCCAGCTTTGAGGGGCTGGTCCTGCCGTGTGTGTTCACATCAGCAGAGATGTTGATGGATAAGGTCATCAGATGACAAATGCAAACAGAGCACATTCTGTACCACACAGTCTACCTAAAACACTTCTCCGGCCACTGATAAGATACAGACCCTACACACATAGATACATGCTTGTATATTGTCCAGAGACACCAACACAGCCTCACCTGAAAGTACTTTTAGGTTGTGCATGGAGGCAAGGGTTCGTTTAATGCTTCTCTCATTAATAATTGACCCAGTGTGCCAGTGCTTCTAAAGACTTAATGGATTTACCTGTAAGATATTGTGACGCTTCGCACAAATGGATCAACCTGTAGTTCCACCATCAACAAACAGCAGGTTCCTGCTGAGTACCACAAAAGTCCCCTGCAGTAAATCACCTCTAAAAATTGGCATTGCATCATGTTTGCGGGTGTATATTTGCCATAAGTAACATTTCAGGTGGTATATGGCTTCAAGTGTATTTTCTAAACCTAAAGACTTTACTTTTGTTGTTATTAGTGGAACAATGTATGGGCATGCCTCACTATAACTATTGCGCACAACTATGGTTGGTGGTTTGTTTAAAGGCTAACCTTAAGTACTACATTTTTGACACACAATTTACCCTGAACTGTTTCTGCTATAAACTTTATGCAGTTTGAGAAGTTACAGATAAACTGACTTAAACCATATCTAGTGATATTGATGGTTTAGAAACCGTTGCTTCATGAAGGAATTGACCTAACATGTCTCTTTATGGTTTGGTTCTTGGATTTAATGCGCTTTTAAAACTACAGCTTAAAACTAATGTTTTTTTCTCTTTAATTTTTATTGTATTCAATTTCAGTGTTCTTGAAAGTGTGTTTTAACATCTTAGTGGACAGTTGTGTTAAGTGTGTGTGTGTGGTGGGTGGGTTCTCTCAGGAGATAACCTTGAGCATGTCCTCTCCTCCTGCTCATACGCTGTGGGTCGGGCTAGCGATGGGAAAGGAAATGTGATCGTCTCGTCAACAATGGCTCTTCTGCATGACAGTTGTTGTGATTCTTAGCATGTTTCTCAACCCTTCCGATAATGAAGCTGTAAATGATGATGGTGCTTGTGGTGATGAAAACATCACACCACTGTTACAATCTTTGATGAAAGATCACTTCTCACAGAGAGAGCTATTAGTGCCACCAGTTCTAATGAGCTCTTCAGGCTGAAAAATTAGTTCATTGTGGAAGCTTTTCACAGCATTTTGATTTATCTGTATTAAATTATAAAATCTTTGTATACAAGGAATTCCCGTACTGATGCTTGTGAGACATTTGCTGTACATACGCTAAATCAAGCTTTCTAGAGCCATTACTTTTAACAGAATTTGAATAGCTATTAGTCACAGCTCTGTAAACATTGACTAGTGCAGAACTACAAAGCAATTATGCAGATCACCCTAGCAACAACTTAGCCAATGTCCTAGAAACCACTGAGGACATGTTAGCAACAAAGTAGCAACACCCAGTATTCATGGCAGCAAGGCAAGCTTATTTGGAAAATTTGAAAATGTAATTTCAGGAATAATGTTGCCGTAGCTTTATCTCCACCAGGAGACCAAAGGGACCTTGTTAGCTTTGGACAGATGACTGTATAGATTACGGCATGGTGTTGATTTATGTTGTGAGCTTCATTAATACAGCTCTGACAGGGAGCATCTTGCACCATTGGGAATTATTTAACCTACAGGCCTGCCTGGGTCAGAAACAAGGCTGCTATGACAGAATGTGCTGACGTAACTTATCCAGCCATGTGTTGTAGAGGGGCTTGTCATATATTGAGATTGCTTTAACAGAAGGCCATGAAGCCATTGGGTTTGAATCTAAACTCAATTTTACCCAACCCACCTAAATCCAGGGCCACACCGAGTAGAATTTCCCCATAGAAACGCTCAATTCTGATCGCGCTACTGCAGAGCCTGTAAGGCTATACTAGAGCTGTACTACACGCAACCATGCTTCAGTGATTTTCCTTACTATAACTTAACTGAACTTCCCCTTGGCTGTGTATCAGTGCTCTATATCAGTGCATGAAATGAATGCAGTCTCATGAGCTGGTGACATCTATACTTTACTATATATGACATGTATGTATTCAGGGGGCATGCAGTGGATTTTTTCCTGCATTGCGATTAGGTCCCTTGGACATCATTTGTATTCAGTCACCCACACATTTCAATTTCTCCTTATACACTTTTAAAGATCTGGTTTATGCACCGTAGTTGTTTATTTGGGTCATATAGACACTTATAACCAGCACCGAATTTACCTTTTCTTTCCTTTTGTTTTCAACACAGCCATCCATGAGTTCCCTGGGGATGTATTCACCAAAAGACAGCGTGCGCAAGGGGCTGTAGTGCTACACATATTTGCGGTAGGAAAACTGAGTGCGCTTGTCAATCAACATGGAGCCTTGCACACCGCTTGACCTCATCATCCAGGATAAATGGCACATGTCTGACAATTTTATGATGATTATAAATAGTTTGTCAGCTCTTGTCGTCATTTTTGACTTATCCTGTTATTTAGTGTAACACTTGATGTCCACTCTGCTTAGACCATCACATCAACAGCTGCTTACAGAACAGAAATGTATTCAAGCTTGCATTATTATTATTATTTTTTACTGTTTTTTTTTTCTTATTTTCTACTGACTTTTGTCTCATTTTAGGCTCTGTATATGTTTCTGGCTCTTGCTATTGTCTGTGACGACTACTTTGTGACATCTCTAGAGAAGATCTGTGAGGTGAGAATGAATATTCCTGTTCCAGTTCCTCATTATAATAACACTTCAATTAATGACTAATACTTGAACACACATTTCTGAAATTTGTGCATCTGTAATTCTGTATTTTAGTGTAAAGGGTTTGTAGTTATGGCAGTGCTGTAAAGAGGATTAAATTGAATATGTAAGCACATGTTGACAGAATGCTGTGCTACAGGACTGTTTTTATTAAAAATTCACTCATTTAACGTCTTAAACAAAACAATTACTGTCCGACTTCAAATCACTCGCTGTCAGCACTATTTGTTATTGGGTACAATTTGTACTGTTTTGAGTGAAGACTACATAAATTTTTTTTTTATTTAGTCTACTGTTTGTTTATCCAATTTATTTGGATAGGAATAGCAGAAATAAGTCACTCAGAATTACTTGTCATTTTCAGAACAAATATATGTATTTTTTAGTTTAATAATTAGTTTTAATGTCGTCATACAATGATGTCTGGGAATAAACATTTATTAAAGCGTCATAAAAGTCCATGTGGGGCTGTATTTTCATTGCTTTCTGAAGCTGTATTGTAGCCTTGTGTGACTTATGGTTAATGCCCTGATAAAGTTTAGTCTGTTCCTCACACAAAGCTGTTGTAACTAAGTGGTCTTGACTGTAAGTGCTTTAGACCATTTATGGTCTCAGTTCCTCTTTATGACTCTTTGTTTCTCTCGACATTTAGAAACTGAACCTGAGTGAAGACGTAGCGGGGGCGACGTTTATGGCAGCTGGAAGCTCTGCTCCAGAGCTGTTTGCGTCTATAATCGGTGAGTCACTCGTACAGGTGCTGGTACATGCGTGAGTCATGTGTAAACAGATGCTGTGGATTAGAGCTCTGGTCCTCTGCAGGTGTGTTTGTTACACATGGAGATGTAGGGGTGGGCACCATTGTGGGCTCAGCGGTGTTCAACATCCTCTGCATCATTGGAGTGTGTGGGATCTTTGCAGGACAAGTGAGTAACACTGAGCTCTGTATTAAAGCTCTCATCATTGTGAGAGATTCTGACCTTTTCATGTTTCCATCGGAGCGTCAAAGTGTGAAATAGAAACACTTTTATTCTCTAGACTTCATTTCAAAGAGTGGATATCAGTTTTTGACTGCACTTTGTTGTCCTGTGTGTTCATTTTTATCAAAACTTTTGATAAAACATTATTTTTTTTAATTTAAAGGTCACATTAAAACCAAACACTTTTAACCAAGCATTCAATTATTTCTGTTTCTTTTTAAGTGTTCTGTACAGTATATACATTATTATTGTACGATTACACATTCTACCCAATTTTTAGTCAGAACTATTAAAATGGTTATTAAACATGGACTGTTTATGTTGTTATAAAAGCAATTACATAAACCATTCAATATTCATTGTTAGAACATTTATCTAAAATTGCAGTGGTTTTAGTTAAATTTCCCACCAACAAATGACTATTTGTAATGTAATTTGTAAAAATGTGATTTTCACCATATATCAAAATATAAATTGAAACACAACTGTGTACCATGCTCATAAAAGATACTCTATTTGGTAACAGCTTTGATTACAGTGACATTAACAAAAAACTTTTAAAAAGACATCTCTGTGATATATTTTTGTTTCTCTTTGGTTCTTCTTTGGATGTGAGCAGAGGCATGACCAGACATGAGACGCACATTCTTAACAAGAGAAAAATAGCTTCTTGTTTGCTGCTGTTTATGAAGTTCTGTTCTTTCCCCATTAGGTTGTTTTTCTCACTAAGTTTGCTGTGTTTAGAGATTCAATCTACTACATTCTTTCTGTGGTTGCCCTCATTGCAGTAAGTGTCATTATATGTATATGCATGTATGTGATTATCTAACATATGGCTGTATATAGCAGCGCCATAGAAAAACAATAGAATAAATAGGGTTCTAGGGTTTATATGTGGTAACATATAGGGTTTATATGTGGTTTTAGGGTGCGTGTTTTAGGGTGTTCTTGTGTGTTTTAGGGGGTTCTAGATAGTTGCTAGTGGAGTCCCACCTCAAGTCTCCAAACTCTATGGAAATGTTTATTGTCCACTATGTAAAAATCAGCTTGTAAAGCAAAAGACCTCAGAGAGGTCACTGTTACCACTGTTGTCTTCAACTTCAATAAAGCTTAAAGTGACAATATAATTGCGGCAGTATACCACACACCCTCAATCAATTTTTGTGTTCAAATTATTTCCATAAACTTTGCTTTCACTTGGTATTAGTAACTCTATTGTGAGGTTATTTTAGATTTATTTGCAGTGTATTGTAGGATGTGTAGTTCAATCTTTATCTTCTAAAACTAAGATCAAGTGGGTGATCGCTGTTGTGCTCTATAGAGCATGTAATCGGGTACTGAAATCAGGTGAAGTGTGAAAACCTTACTGAATTGTGTCTGCTTTCACTCCATGAGCATTAACACACACTGTATTTTTCTTTCAGTTTATTTACGATGAGAAGATTGTGTGGTGAGTCTCTCTCTCTCAAGTATTCTGATTGTGATTGGTTGAAGGCAGGCATGTATTCTGATTGGCTGTCACCCTCCTTTGTTCCTGCAGGTGGGAAAGTCTGATATTGATTGTCATGTATGTTGGTTACATTATCATCATGAAGTAAGTCCTTCCTGTATGTTCTACACTCTTTAATATGTACTGGAAACACAGACATTTTCTGAAGAAAATGTGCAGCCCACAAGTAAAGTTTTATGATGAATTTAGTTTCTAGACTTAAACTTCTAGTTTGGTAGCTTAATTATTAAAGATTAGCAGCCTATTTCGTGTATAGCTTGAATTCATTGTATATACTTTGCTTGAAAGCATCTGCCAGATGCCAAAATATAAATATTTTGTGCTTGGTGTCATAACAAATTTTGAATCTTTGTATGTGTATGAAAGTGTATGAAAAGACCATTCAAAATGCAAATATTAATGCAACAATGAATACTAGTATATACATTTCCAAAGTTATCACAGTTGGTTAGCTAGCTAAAAGTTCAATCGAATGAGGTTTTCAAACTAAAGTTTATAAAAATCCAAAACGGCGCATATAAGGCAGAAATAACCTAAATTATAGGGAAGAACGTTATTTGCAAGGCAGCATGGCATTCAATTTCCAATTAATTGCAAATGAGTTAAAGAATAATGTAATGATGTTCAGTTCTACTGATCTAAATTAAATTTAACAATTTTTTAAAATCAGTTGGTTCATTTTTTTTAAGGTTCAACACAAGCATACAGAACTACGTTTCAGGGCAGGAGGACAAGGGCGTTGCCAACGGTAACATGGGCATCAGCGAAATGGAGGATGGTAATGCATGTTATGAGCAGTTTTGGGATGATCCATCATGGCCGTTACTCAGCCCAGGTAAGGGTAACTAGACAGGCTTCCTCACGGGCTAACAGCTAACTAACTCTGTCCATAATCAATCATTTCTCTTTCAATTAATGCCCCTCTTCCATCTGTTTCCCTGCTGTTTCGAAAGCCTTGCGCCAGCCAAACGCTTGCTGAAATTGTAACTATCTGACATGTTTTATGAGAGGCTGACACTTTGCTTCCCTGCTGAGTAACTGCAGTACGCTTTCTGTTTCAGAGTGTCTCTCTCTCGTGTCCTGTAGTGTAGCTGTAACCATTGTGCCGCGTGAGGGTCTCTGTCAGACTTCCCCTGCTGAAGCCTGTCTGTTTAGCCTTACTAAATCTGCACTGACTGCTGTTCTGTCCTGCGGTGCTCTGTGTGTGTCTGTGTTGACATTTTACGTCCAGTGTGTGGTGTCGTGGTTGTCCCATGTCTTTTAATAAATGCTGTCTGTCATTGGGTGTGTATAAGGTTTGTATTCCTTTGTTGTGTTTTTAACACAACTGGTATATTTTAATTACAAACATACTGTCTGTTAAAGCAGTTTTCCAGGTTAAATGAAATTCATCGCACAGATGCTTTCGATTACTACAGAGAATAATTTTGAGATGGCTTTTCTTGGCAGAAGTTTTAAAGCTCCTGTTTGTTTGTTTGTTTGTTGGCTTGTTTAAAACACTAACATTAATTATTAAGTAAAAATTAAGCTGGAAAGTTTTTTTTGAGGTGGATGAATTTGGAGTTACAGATGATACTCCATGTTAACAGCCACATTCTATTCCACGCTTTTATTTTTATTACACACACGCACGCACTTTTGTATTTCATATAATGTCAGTGTTGATGATGTTAAATGACACTTTACCTTCTGATTTTAGTGCAAAATTGATTTAATGTCTTTAAGGGCAGAATGAGAAACTTATGTGTTCTTTATAGTATGATAAACTTCTTATCTTCCATGTTTGTAGTAAAGCCCAGTAAAACATACACTCGGGGGTCTGTGGTAATGGTGGATGAGATGATCAGTTCCAGCCCACCACACTACCGGTTCCCAGAGGCCGGCCTCAGGGTCATGATCACAAACCACTTTGGACCCAAGACACGTCTGCGCATGGCGAGTCGCCTTATCATCAATGAGGTAATAACACGTCATCTTAATAAACCCCTGTGACATCATAAAACCATCAGTGTTTATCCATAGTGGACAATGATTTTACCGCAGGTACATGGTGTTTAAATATCTTTTTACTAAGGTAAACAATTATTTAACTCAGTTCTTACATAGTTCAGTTATATAGTTTATTATCTGCAGTGCATGTTTACTGGTACCTGTAAACAGCCTCAAGTCAGCATGAAATTAAAATTGACACTTGTCACAGCTTTTTTGTTGATAATTCAAGGGGTTGTTCTAGACTTCAGTTAGCATATTTGTAGCCTATTATGCTACTGTAAATCCCTCGTAGACTGAGGAACTGAAGAGAGAGTTTACATTCATCCTTTTTATGTTTACAGACATGTGTAAATGAACACTTTTGGCTTTCACTCTGTTCGCAGCATATTGCTGTCAGCGTTGTGTTTTTATTACAGCATGTCAAGCTAAAATAGTCCTTACAAGAATGTTTTATGATAACACTCTAAGAATTGTAGCCAGCATAAATATGTCAATATTATTATAAAGGGAAATAGGTTTTAGATTGATTTTAATATAGAATTGACCTTCACTATTGTGGGATATCTCTCTGTCCATCTATCTATAACATATATAGAGTGTTTTACAACAGCTTGAAACTCAGGCTAGTAATGTTAAATTGATTATGGTTATGTCACAGGATGATGTAATTGTCCTTTCAGTGTTGCATTAAAGCTATATGTATTTAAAAACAGGATTTTTCTCTGCTGATGTACTATGTAGACATTACAATTACATTAGATTTATTTACAATGGGCTCAGATGGAACCTACAAACTTTGTTGTCTATTCTGAGTTGATTTTGGGGAATTATGTGTGCATAGTGGAATGTATAAAATAGAGCTGGCAGTGCCACACACATAGCTAAAACTATCAGATTAGCCAATATATTGAATCACCCACCTCTTCCACTGTTGTTGATATGTAGAACTTGAGTGACAGGGATTCCAGTGCATATGATGGCTAAAATTTGCATATGAAAGGTTAAATTCTATATTCAAGAAATTACCCAATCACACCAGAGGTAATTTACATATGGAAATAATTGACACTGTTCGATATGAAGGGTCAGACTCAGGAGGCAATAAAATTATTATATAAAATGACTGACTTTCTGGGACAAGAAACATTGACTTTATAAGAAGGATTTTGGGGGATAAATGTATAAAAACTAAATGTAGGGAATTCTTTGCATTGGATAAGATTTAATTGGAAGCAGTTTTCAGACTCTACTCTGTGCTCCTTATGTGGGCAGCAACAGCGGCTGGTGAAGACATCTAATGGGGTAGATGGAGTGCTAGTGGTTGATAAAAAAGCTGATACCATTGAAAATGGCATCGTAGCAGAGGACAAACTCACTGAGGAGCCAGAAAATGAGATACCATCTCCTTTCAGCCTTCCTGGTGAGAGTTTGACTTACTTACACATTAACACTTTAGCCCTTAACCTCATGCAGTGCCTTCTGATATCACTGTCCAACACCATTGTCCTAACCAGCTGTGCTTCATTGTTGATAGAAATTGTCAGTTGTTTTCCAATTTTTGAAAGTTGTGAAATTGCTATAGAACTTTACAGTAGTGAGAGAATGGAGAAGTCTACAGTGAACATACATTTATCAAATTATGTTTTGAGAGAAATTTGATGAGAAATTTACTTAGTGAGTGAAATTATTTTTTTAGAAAATCCATATATAATAATCACAAATGACTGGAAATTCTTGGTACAAACATGTGAGCATCCAAACACTTCAATCATAAGAAGTGTTTAAATTATTAGACAATATTTTGTTGGTTGATATGCCTCTGTATGGATATTCTCCAAACATTCTCCACAATATATTCAGATCAGCTGGTAGTCACCATAAACAGCATGATTGATTGATTGACTTGTCAAGTAACTGCTATATGCATTAAAGGAAGATGTTTTTGTAATTTGTGATCTGCTGTACTATCCTAATGACTGCAGGGGGCGCTATGGACAGAGTGAAATTTTTCATTTCCTGGCCTATTTTGGTGCTGCTGTACTTTACGGTGCCCAACTGTGCCAAGCCTCGGTGGGAGCGTTTCTTCATGCTGTCCTTCTTCCTCTCCACGCTGTGGATCGCCATCTTCTCTTATGTCATGGTGTGGATGGTGAGTTTATATATGCGTCATTTGTGATTTTTGTCCTACAGTATTTTTCATTTGTGTCGTTTATCTCAGTAGTTTGCATAGTTGACAAAAAACTGTTTTTGTACAGCAAAATTACTACTGTAGGTAGTAGGTCTTCATCTATAGATATAGATATATAGATATAGATGAAGACCTACTACCTACAGTAATAATATTTTCATAATATATTTATATCTTCAAACCACGTAACACGTTCTGTGCCTGTGTGCTAAAGCCATGCTGAATTTTTGGTTCAGTCACCTCCCAGTACACCCTAGCAACCAACTATTGACCACCAACTACGCCTTAGCATTGTTTTGCATTTACAGATTAGTTTTATTTCATTGCTTGCATGTAATGCTGTAATGTTCTGCCGTTCACCAAAGCTCATCTGTGTGCATTGCTATGCTCAGGTCACTATTGTCGGATACACACTTGGAATTCCAGATGTTATAATGGGTATAACTTTCCTGGCTGCTGGCACGAGTGTTCCTGACTGCATCGCCAGCCTCATTGTCGCACGGCAAGGTAAAGCTCTCTTTCTGTAATTTTCCCTTTTTTGCTTAACTACTTTGATCTTTTATCCATGTTAAGCTGCCTTCCCTGCTGTGAATGTCTGTGTTCAGGCCTGGGGGACATGGCCGTCTCAAACACGATTGGCAGCAACGTGTTTGATATTCTGGTTGGGCTCGGCGTTCCCTGGGGCATCCAGACAATGGCTGTCAACTACGGCTCTGTGGTATCTGTCTTCTCTCACCCCTCACACATACAAACTGACACACAAGGTGGTAAAATTGACAGCGTTTTTATGTCCTCAGGTTCAGATCAATAGCAGAGGATTGGTTTACTCTGTTGTCCTTCTACTGGGCTCAGTGGCATTAACTGTGAGTAAACAATTGACCCCACAAATACAACACATGGCTGAAAGTACTGGAACAGCCCCTTTAGATTTACAATAAGAGGTGTCTGAACAAGATGTGTCGACCTTTGTAGAAGATTGGAAGGTTTTAGAAGGATGAAATCCCCATTAACGGCACTCATTAATGGCAAGCAGTCACACATGGCTGTGGTGTTTACGTGTCCCCACACTTTTAGCCTTGAAGCTGTAATATTCTTTGACTTGTGACTGTTACTTTTGTCCCCCTTAGGTGTTGGGGATCCATGTAAACAGATGGAGGTTGAATTTTAAACTGGGCATGTATGTCCTTGTCCTGTATGCTGTCTTCCTCTGCTTCTCCATTATGATAGAATACAACGTCTTCACCTTCGTCAACCTCCCTATGTGTCAAGACGATCTGTAGACTGAAAGATTTTTACACTGGCTTAGAACCAAAATACCCCTGGGTTGGACCTACACCCAAAGAACATCTACCTATGCTTCATAGCACCTATGGATCTACCTACAGAATTACTACTTTTCAAGACAACCC
This sequence comes from Yasuhikotakia modesta, assembly GCA_036877545.1. Taxonomy (NCBI): domain Eukaryota; kingdom Metazoa; phylum Chordata; class Actinopteri; order Cypriniformes; family Botiidae; genus Yasuhikotakia; species Yasuhikotakia modesta. The sequence goes on from JBAJNP010001545.1 coordinate 31,212, forward strand.
GCCATCTTCTGCTGCATGTCCTCACCACTGTGGCTCTGATGGGGGGGGAAATCTGGCTCAAAACTCTTCATTATTTCCAGGAAATGGAATTCTCCTTGGCAGCTCTTTATAACTGGACAATTGGTTCCATCGTGATGCAGCCCTGAAGTCTTTACTGGATTTCTTAGAGCAGGGCATTTGATTTTGAGCTACACATCTTTGGTACTGGCATCACAAACCACACATACACCAATGACAAAGAATGCTGCTCATTCCCGTATGCATTAGCGATCTGCTGTCTCGAATTTCATCTTCCCTTGAGGCAGAGTATGACATGAACTTTAAACATTATGCACTTTATGTATGACATGAAACGTCTTTATCTTGCTAATTTATATCCTCCACTATGAGAAATGGAAGTTTGTCCTTGATTGTGTTGCAATAGAGTGATTTTGCCATCTTGTTAAATGCAAGAAATGTCCAATGTTGAAAACAAGACGCTATCATTGTGTTACGGCATAGAAGTTTCTATTTTGTATAGATCACACAGTGGGGAGGATAAGATGGTCTGATGTTCTGGATGATAGCTCCTGCTGAGAGCTTCCAGCAGATGCCCATCGGCGAGGTCATTGAAGAGACCACAGCTTCTAACGTGCTGGAAATCAAGCTATTTTGGACACGTTTTGGTTTTTTCATCATCATAAGAAACACGCAGTAACCAATTCATCCAACCAATCACAAAAGCATCAGAAGCTCCTTCCAGTTCACGTTCATCCCAGAGCGGACAGCCCTCAGGAGAGCTCTTTGCTTGTTCTTGTGTGGAGCTTTTGTGTGGCAGATGAGACTGACAGCTGTGGCTGCTTTAATGCGTCACACACAGCAAACTGATGACATCACTGGAATCCTGGATTTGACAAACATTGATGCATTTGTTGTTTAAATGTAAATATGACATCAGTGATCCTGTTTGAACCAGTGCTTCCCTACAGACATTGGGGCGGGGGGGGGTTACGTACGTGACCAAAGTGGTTACTTTTTTTCTTTATTAACAATGCACCCAAACCTCCCTTTCTGGATCTTTATTACTATTTCTGTGTGATGCATGATTTAACACAAAGAAGCCATTTTTTGCAGCAGGCATAAACTGTCAATGTCTCTGTAAGGGTGAATCTACTGAAAAAGTCAGGCCTCAATTCACCTTTAAATCAAAAGAGGAAAAAGGCATTTTGTATAAAGAAAATGAAGCCTGTTTATGTGACCTTTAGTCTTTTGACTGATGCAATTTCATGACAAGTTCATTTCCTCACCATAATATTACAGCATTTTTATATGGTATTACAGTAAAATATTGCCATAATGAATTTAAGGCAATTAAACCAAAACGGATATTTTTTGTTTTCTTCACAATTGATAATTTGTAGAGCAAGTGCATAATTACTATAAAATGTTAACAGTCTATAGACTGGCTTCATTTTCTTTCATTCACAATGTAAAAGCTTGAATTTGTTTTTGGGCTGAAACATGATTGAAGATGTTTCCCATAGGGTTGAATTCATCCATATAGTAAATGGCAGCTACTGAGCCCCCATTCATCAGAACTTAAGCATGAGATCAGGGGGACATCTTTGTGTTTTGTCAGTCGTACCATCTGTCATAGTTAAGTGCTAAGGTCGCTGTTGTCTGTACACAAAGGCAGGTATTGCAGTATTTGATGTACCCAGTATATATGAAATATGCAATCTTAGTTGGTGGGGGGATTATATTTTCATAGATGAGCCATGTTTGTGAAAGCTGCTGAAATCGCCCACCGCTGTTTCATGTGCATGAATATTCTGTCATCTAATCTCACCTCACATAATTGCAGATGTCAGCTTTAGTTTGTTATGTGTTGTGTGGAATGATGGTGATGTTGTGAGTTTTTTTTGTGTGTTCTGTGGTGTTTCTAAGTGGTGATCTGTAAGATTTTGTTGCTGAAACTGGTATATATGGATACTAGTACAGCTGCACTGAAAGCTGCTTCTTATTTCTGGTTTTATAGTTAAAAACAGAAAGGCAGTGTTTTTCCCACCATTACAAGAATTCTTTGGTGCCAGTAAATTAGTAAGTAGCTTGTTTTTCTATTAGGAACGTTCTTGGTTGTTTTGAGGCATCTCTTTCTATGAGATTCTATTCTTAACTTCATTGCAAATCTTTTGTGCCATGCTTGATGTAAATGCGATCCTTATATTTGAACTGATATGAGTATTTTTGGACATTTAATTGTATTTTATAAACTTACTGCCTCCGGAAGTGGTTTGATTGTGTAATTGAGTCACTTCTGATGTCTTTGTTGCCAGTTTAAAAGCGCTCTCACATTGATGGACTTTTATGCACAGAAAACCCATTCTATGCCTCTGCAGAGGAAACGTTTAAAAGGATGTTTAAATCTTTCGAGCATGAATATGCACACGAATATGCGAATTCATCATGCAATATCTTTATTAAACACACATGCACAGATACACAACTGCTTTAAGGGTGACCCGCTGCACTGTGAGTGAAATGGCATATAGGGCAGATTGAATTCAGGGAAAACTGGGACACTTATACTTATTCCAATTTAAAAAAGTGTCACAATTTACCCACATTCACGCTACCTTACGTCTAAATAACTGTACGGTACAGATTTAATGACTTCAACAAATGACCTTGGTGTGTAACTTGAATGTATTGTCTTGCAAGCAATGGATGTATCCAACCAATGCATTTTACTGTAAAGCAATAACCTAAAAACATATGAACAACAATATATGAATCAAACGAGTATTGTATGGAGAAAACGATTAAATTATACCGTTTATAAATGTTTTTTGGCTGTCTGTCGTCTTGTTTTTGGTCCTTGAATGAGTGTGCAGCGCACCCACGTGGTTTATTTTGGCAGTGCAGTTTTGACCATTTTGTGTGCATCATGAGTCCTGGAACGGAAAATGAAACAGATGCTGGCAGTCACAATATATCATAGACGCAAATATGGGTTAGAAGTGTTCAGGTCATTGTCACTAGATTGCTTAATCTGAACACTGAAAAGAAAATTACGCTTTTTGTTTTAATGTCAAGGGTTTCTTCACATTTAAACCTGACTTTTCTAGTTATTTATTTCTAGTTATTTTATAAAGAATTTCATGCTTTGCGTTTTGTAAATTCTTGTTAAATTTGTTAAACTGTTATTGTTGTGTTGGTTAAACACTTTCTAGTCTGACACACTTCATTCTAAATTAAGCACTTCTATTGATCAATGGGTGCATCAAAAATAGTTTTTATTGTTTAGGTTTTTTGTGATTTACTATGTGTAAATCATGAATGTGTATTCATAAGGATAACTCATGAATGTTCACCTTCAAACTAGATCATTCTTTTTATAATCCCAGATCATTGACTTACTGAATTTTGGTTTATCCAGTGGGATTTTTCAATTTAGTGGAAATGGGCAATTGTTTGATTACTTTTAACAGCTTTTTATTTAATTGTACCTAAGATGAAAAATGGGTTAACTAGTTACTTTATAAGTAAGTGCAACAAATTAAACAAGTAACAGGGTAGCACTTTAGTTACAGTAGAGTCAGTTACACATTACACAAACTTACTATAGAAATAGCAGTAATTTATGCATGACTACAACTGTAAACCAATTCCTCACCTGATACTTAGAACATGCTACTTGCATTTATTCAACCTCTGGCTCACCCAATGTTTGGGTCAGGACTACCTTCTTGGCCAATGTCAAATGTATGGTAGGGGCTGTAGCTGTGTTTGTAAAATCTTGTCAGACACAATCATTATTTTTTCATTAGTACCTCATCTGCGAGGGCCTGCAATTTCTGGCCCTAGCAACCACCCACTGGGTGTTTTTCAGTGCATTTAGATTTCATTTCTCAGATGCCACAAATAATATTAAGCCCGAATTGTAGTTAACAGATCAGACAGGTACTTGTGTGCACACTGCGCAGGAAAGTGCAGGCTATGAGTCAACAAAAAGTCCTTTGACATTCTACTTATCCCAGAATCCTCAGCGTTTCAGCATGACTAGCAAAATGACATTTGAAAGCTGAACTGTGTGCAGCATTACTACAGAGGACAACAACATTATTTATCACTACAATAAACACATATTCTTTATGTAGAACAGGCATTTATAGAGACTAGGGCATTCTTTGAAAACTTTGAAAAGTGTTATTAAATTAATTTAAAACTCTACAGTATGAATGTCATTACATTAAAATAAAAAAGTCCTTACTGCTTATTTGCTAACTAACTAACTTTACTATCTTGATTCTTGAAATTCAGCTCAGGCTCAGAAAAGTGAAACTAGTTTTGAGAACTTCTGTGTGTATTTTTCTGCTACTCAGTGGAAAAAAAATGGTAAAAAAAAAACATGTTTTGATTCACTCAGATTTTGTTGCTTTGCGCAGGATGTTTCTTTTATTAAGGGCTGCAAACTTGTCAGATTTCATCAGAACTGTGTTTCTGTTCTGTGCTGTAATTCTTGAGTGAGTGTGTGTGTGTGTGTGTGTGTGTGTGTGTGTGTGTGTGTGTGTGTGTGTGTGTGTGTGTGTGTGTGTGTGTGTGTGTGTGAGACAGGTGTGAAGGACTGCAGTTCCAGCAATGGCTGTGAATCAGCACTTTCTGTGTTGTGATGGAAATCCCACAAAGTTCAGGTCTAATGCGGCTTCACACTCAGCCACAGTCTCACTGTTGCTGCTTTTCTTCAATGAGCTCAGATGTAATATTATATCATGACAGAGGCCCCATTTACATTTGATATTAAGGTACAATTTGGACGCTTTGGTGTCAAATGCTCTGGTGAATTTTTCCATGTGAACATTTACACTATGAGTGCAATGCATCTGAAAGTGAGCCTGATTTAATGTATATTTAGTCTTTTTCAAATGCATTTTAATACTAGGTGTGACTAGAGCCAAAAAACTGATTAAGATTGTATCATATTTTAGATTACATAACTGAATTGTTACATGGCTATGATTTAATAGAATGGATTGATATCTTTTTGATATCTCTTTAATATTTTTAAGTACATAAAGATTGTATTATTTCACTGTTCAACAGTAAACATGGTCTTTTCATTTTATTTTGCATTTATTCATTTGGCAGATGCTTTTATCCAAAGCGACTTACAGTGAATTTAATGTATAATGTTTTTATCAGTACTTGCATTCCCTGAGAATTGAACGCTGCTAACGCAACGCTCTCCTGCTTAACCGATAAATCTGTCTTACCATAGTAGTTAAATTACAATACCTTGAATTTTCTGCACTACAAAGGTTTGACCACTTGGTGGCAATAGAACGCTGCAGAGGGGAGGTACTGCAACATGAGGAGGGTTGATATATGTCGACCTGCAAGCATCACTACCGCAGGTAATGAACAGAACATCCCAGAAGTGTCGCTACTGGCTACTGTATTCATCCACCTAAACTGGTCATGATTGTTTTACACTGTGAGAAATGGCTACAACGTCTGTTCCTGCTAGTGACATTAGACAGATTTAGAATGTGATGACGCTTGTTTAATCTCTCTTAATGATCACAATGCTTGAATCACCTAAGTTTGTTTCCAATTAAAGAAACGTTTAGATGGGAGCGCTTTAATGACATCTGCCACCTTTTTGGGGCAGGATTACTTTTGTGTGTGTGTGTGTGTGTGTGTGTGTGTGTGTGTGTGTGTGTGATCAGAGATGGCAGTAATGAGCCTGATACGGAGAAAGTTTAAGCAGCTATTTCAGCACAAATACCCAACGGGAGTCTGACTGCCTGTGATGTGGCTTCTGATTTTGCCATTATGTGGGTAAGTGCATCACACTAGCAGGCCACATGAGTATTGTATGATTCCTTTCAAAATGGAAGTGGGTCCAGCACCTGAACCTATATAGTTGCATAGTAGTTTATTTCGCAACTGCTTAATATTGTGCAACTGCTTCCTTTTTCTAAGGAATGGTAGGAGGTGGCGAGACAACAGTAATTACATCATTAAACCCAATGCTTATCACTTAATAATCACTTAATAAAATCACATTTCTAAGTGATTTTGGAAGTTTTGTTTTGTTTTGTTTGCTTTTAGTTATAATTTCTGTCTCTTCTAGAAATTAGATTTTGAGTTTCATTCTTTTAAAAATGTTAATATTTAAATAGTGTTGCTGTCTGTCTTCTGAATGTGATGCACAATCTCTGACTTCCTCTGTGGCAATGGGGCAGTTAGTATTTACAATAACAATAACAAAACAACAACAGCTACATTTAAATGTTTTTGACAAAGAAATGGATGGACTTCTGTCAGAACACATTTTTATTTGGACATTTTTACCATATGATGACTGAAGCAGCAGTGAATGCCAGCATAATTCAGTGTTCTCATGGTAACCAGATAACATTGTAAACAGAATTAAAAAAACTATAGTGAAAACACCAAATTGTCATGCAGTGCAATAAAACAGCCTCTTTTCCCTGCAAATGATACAATGGTAAGCAGGAATCTACAGGAATCTACATCTACAATCTATGGCAATGCCACCCCAACATTCAACGTGGCCTGACGTAGGTTAACATTCTCCAGAGGAAACTTTAATGTAATGGTTTAAATGGTAAACCACTTATAGTAGTTTGTAGTGTTATTTGTAGTTAAAACTAGTATAATTTGTCTTGTTTTACATTTTTATTGCTAATTGTAAAGCTCTACTGAGAGCAGTTATGAAGAGAAGGATGTGCAACAAAGATAATGTGTAACATTCAGTGCAACTATTGCCTAATGTTTAGATTTATCTATGAACATTATTTTTTATATTATTATATATTATATAGGCATAATATATAGACATATATATGTATTTAGGTACACAAGACATGCATGGAGAGCATCCTTATAAAATGTAATTCTAATACAACAATACAGGTTATCTACATAATATTTACTGAACATATACTGAATGAAAGTACTACAGAGCAGTCTCTTGTGTTATAGTGGTGGCTATGCTGTTGCATGTGCTTTGTAAGTTCTGATTCTCTGTCTTTCAGAGAAGTCTTCGTCTGCTGCCCACCCTGAGTCTGCACTGACTTCCCAGAGTAGCCAAGGAAAAAACACCCTCATTAAAATCCACAATGCAATAGTTTGGAATATTGCATTCTGTCTGGTGTTACAACAAAACATTTATCTTCACCAATGCAACAAAACTTTTTCCAAAACCTTGCCTTGCACAGAGTCCCACTTTATTATTTTGTCATTTCCCATAAACAGAATAAACAGCACATTTTCAAAGCTGATTTATTGCACATTGTTGGTGACTGCCGGCAAACTGTGTGCTTGACAGGAAATTGAGAGGCCCTAAGCAGAGGCCGTGCTCTACTCCACTGAAGATGACTGAGACAGACTAAACTTTTAAAGGACAGGGTAGCATTATCTCTGGCCATTTTTATATTTGTGGTGAACTGCTAACCACTTCATAACTTCTGTAAGCATGAGGCATAATTAGCCTGACCACAGCGTCTGGAATGAGGCCTTTAAAACTATATTCACATTCCTTCCTGTTAACTGAAATGTTGTCCATCATGTTGTCTGTGCTATTGGCTGTTTGGAAAGGATGTTTTTGTCCTGTTTTTATCATTCCCATATGGCGCTTAAAATAACAGACCATTACCACTGGAAGCATTACTAAAGTTGCAACAATCCAAGGTTACACATGCAGGAATGAATGCAGTGTTGATTTAAACAGGACAAAGACATGGTCCACATTTTGGTGAAACACAGTGTTTTCATACCATTCTGACATCATAAAGTAGCTTAGAGATTTCACCATCCGAAAGATATGAGGTCACTGTAAGTTTGTTTATCATTGAGTTTTTTTAAAAATCAAAATTGTGGGATAATCTTTTTGAGGACAATAGAGCATTTTAAAGTGGAATACAAAAAATGTTTCGATGACTTCTAAAAATCTAAAGGTATGAGCAAAAACATGACTGAAACTTTGAACTGCTGGTGGCACTACATGGTTTGGGATAGAGATTCCAAATTTGCTATGGTAACATTTCAGACTGTTCTTTGTCTGCATGCATAATTTCATAACTTTTCTATGTATCATTTATATGGGCTGCCTTTTGCTAAAACATACAGCACACAAAAAATACTTTACTTTCCATTAAAAAGAACAATATGACACAACGGGTTACATTTATTAGGAGGAATACAGTAATATACTGTGCTCCTTTTATAAGCAATAATACCAAACACTGCTACAATATGTGCAATACATATGCAATACATATGCACAGAATGTGCAGTCAGAACACCCTTCATCTATAGGTTCCAAACACAAACAAAGCCCAGATACCATTATAACTACCTATATTTACATAAACACAAGCAGAGCATGTGTGACTTTAATGTGTGCAAATACAACTTTACAGCACAAATTACAAAATAGTATGAAAAATGGTAAAGAAAATGCCATAAATAAAAAACAATTAACTGCAGTCAGAAGTATGAATTATTGTGAATTATTCTGCATACAATCTTGATTTGGGTACATATACATTTAAACTGCATGCATGTTTAAAGATCTGTTAGTAATTATAGTTTGTAATAAACATTAGAGAACATTTCCTATCGTACCACCTTATAGTTCAGGTTCATGCACTTAGTACTTGCAGTGGCCCCTGTCTAATAGGTGTGAACACTGTACCAAACCTCATCATTATTTATCTTCTGTTCTGAGCAAACAGGACATCATTTCTAGAGGCGGCCATTGCTCAGCCCCCTTTCTTCACATATTTTCCCAGGATATAAAGTCTCAGTGGGCAGCTGTCCAGGTTAAATGGCAGTTGACCCCTCACACCCGCTCTGTGCTTTTTTTTGCTCGCTCACTGTCTCTTTATGATCCTCATTTAACCATTTAAAAGCCAAGTTTGATTTGTAAATAGCATTTTGTTTCAGTTCCCAAAATGACCATTTAATCAGCATATACCCCTCGTTTATTTCTCTTTTACATGCAAAGATGCTGTCAAGCAAAACAAAAAGACAGTTAAAGCATTAGAAATGTATATTTGAAGTATACTTTCTAAAATTAATATTAACATTTTAATAAAGTAATACTTTCTAAAGTTAATCTTTGCTGTAGCTCATTGTAAACAATCATTTGAGGTGTCTATCACTGCGGTGGTGATCTGCTGAGACATTACCTTAAAGAAACAACTTAAAACGCCTGTTTCACAGACATCTGACTAATCCCTAATGCTCCAAAGTTCAGCCTGGTTTCATGCATATTTTAAATAAAGGATTATTGTTCATTCTGTCTCTAGCATCAGAAATTGTAAATGTAGTTTTGAAGACTTGGCTTCTTGGTTCTTTGGACAAATTGTTAAATGCTGTCTTTTTGAAAGTCACTTTGGATAAAAGCTTCTGCTAAGTAACTTTTAAAAGTAACATGTAAAGGTAAAGGTTCGCTTTTATTATATGTGAAAATGGGAAAGCTCATTCTGTTAAACTGTGTTCTACAGAAGAAAGAATCATATGGGTTTGGGACAACAACACAGTGACAGAAATCTAGTTTTTGGATGAGTAACACCTTTTCCAGTCATTTGAGGAATCACATGTGTTGCTGGAACTTGGAAAACCAATAAGGTTTTAAAGTAGAAGTAGCTTTTGAATATTTTTAAAATATATATTTGCAAATGTAACTTGGAACACCACGATTCTTGGAGATTCCTGAAAATTACATCACACCACAGCAGCATGTTCAAACAAAACCATTTAATCTTAGCACAAAAATGGCATTAATAAAATGCTTAACTAAAAGTGCATTTTTGTGGGGCAGTTGTGGTCTACTGGTTAAGGAGTTGGGCTTGTAATCAGTAGGTTGCTGGTTCGATCAGCACTGGCAGATAGCAACTGAAGTGCCCTTGAGCAAGGCACCTAAACCCCGATTGCTCCCCGGGCGCTGCAGGGATAGCTGCCCACTGCTCCGGGTGTGTGTGTGTTCACGACTTGCAGTGTGTGTTCACTCCTCACATGGATGGGTTAAATGCAGAGGTCACATTTCGGTTATGGGCAACCGTAACTGACAAACACGTCACTTTCACTTCACTTCACTAAAAAACAAAATTATGCCACTGTACATTTTAAGATCATGTGCCTTGTGTTCTTGAATTGTTTGTTATCTATTTTATAGGTATTAAAATCAAAAGCCTTTCAAACTTCAGTCCTGATCTGCTGCAACAGTGTCACCACTGTGGTGCCTGTAGCATTGTCGTTGGTTACTGCCAGTTCCGTAGAGTGTGTGCTGAACCTCCCATGGCTTTTGGAGCAACAGCAGAAGATCCGATTGCAAACGTCTTGAGCTTTTTGAATATCCTTTTGGGCATTCTCACTAATGAAACAGTAGAGTGCCGGGTCTGCCACACAGTTAAAGCTAGTGAGCAACAAAGAAAAATGATAGTAGTTGAAAATGTTCTCGATGAACGTGCAGCTCCTCTCTAGAAGTGTACGAACCAGCAGGAAAACGTGGTAGGGTGAGAAGCACACCAGGAAGATCACAATGGTGCTGGTCACCAAATACTTGATGCGTGTTTTCTGTGCAGTCTGTGTGCCTGTGCTCTTGCCCACCGCCCGGAGTACTCGGAAGTATGACAGGGAAAGAATTCCTAAGGGAAACAAGAAGCCCATGTAAAATCGGTAGTAGTTTATGGGGTACTCCCATGTCTTCATGGGATAGTGCTCGAAGCACACGGATTGGTTGTGCTTATCTTTGCTCAGCTCCTTGTGGCGGAAGAACACCATGCCTACGGCAAGCTCCTTGAGCCAGACCACAGCGCTGACTACCACTGCTGCCCGTACTGTTCGAAAGTCAGTGAAACGGAAGGGGTACACCACAGCCAGGTAACGGTCTATGGAGATACAGCACAGGAAACCAATACTGATATAAATGTTCTCATAGAGCAGGAAGCCACATAGTTGGCAGAGCCATTCAGAGCCACTCCAGTCATCCCCCTGGAAAATGTATTGCAGCCAAAGGGGCAAGGATGCTAAGTACAGCAGGTCCGATATGGTCAGGTTTAGTAAGTAGACCCCCAGCTCGTTGCGTGCTTTTAGCTGCAGCCAGGCGTGATACAGTGAATAAGTATTTGCAGGTAAACCTATGAGCAAGACTAGGATGTAGGCACCTGAGAACAGGTACTGGTGAATCTCATGGCTAATAGTACAGTTGATTTGTTCTTCAGACATGTTCATCTTTCCAACCAGAGGTCCTCCAAGTGACGTACAATTGATTCTATGGAGTGTAAACAAAACATTGTCAATTATGATGTTATGCCGAAATGAATGACCTGAATGCAAAAAGCTAGTGTATGGATTACTTTAAAACGGTTTATTCACAGCCTTTACAGGAAGAGACTAAACTAGGTTTGGAAAGCACTTTTAAATGTCATCTCAATTTGAGAAGCTATTGAACCTCTGTAATAACTCTGCACTTGCCTTTAAATTGAGCAATGCTGTTTTCTGCATTGAGCAAGTCTGCAATCTATTTTACTGTTAGTGAAGAAACATTTCTTTTGCAAAACTTTTTAAAAATGACTAATCCAAACATCTTACCTGTAAAGCTAATGGGAGAATTTCTGCAATACATAGATGTGAGTAATACACAAATTGTCCTTTTCAAACCTAGCATGATCTATTTGGCAATCAAGGGGAGGGTCAGGATGTTAAATAGACACACAGGGAATGAGACCTTGACTGCAGTGACTAATCTAGAATACTGCAACATAACAGACCTGACCCACCCCTCCCCCCATAGATGAATGACTGCGAGGATACCATGTTTCACCACCAATCTATTAAATGATGAAGTGCATTAGAGTCATAGCCACAACACAGAGTGTTAAGGAGAATATTACCCAATATATGGAAAGAATGAGAAACTGGCTTTACATGGGGGCATGTAAAGAAAATGTAGAAAATGTATTTTTTTTCTTAGTTTTATGGAGATTGTTTTGTATATCAAGTATTTAGCCTGTGTTTTAACTTTAGCGTCTGAATTCACATTTAAAGTTGGTTTGGCACAGTAAATGCATGGTGAAACTATTTTGCTGTATGCAAATTTAAAATGGTAAAATCTGTGTGTACAATATAAAAAGTCAGCCTGCTGTTGAGAATAACAGAATAAGAACACTTGCAATGGCTCTTACTGACAGCAAATGATTGTGCGGCAGTGCGTTACCCATGGGTATAGAGGATCAATGCTGTGTCAATAAATACTTCAAAATATTGTGACACTCCTAGTAATAATTAATGTTTGTTTTGCTATTTAATTCAAAGGGCCAAGTAGCATTCTGAACACCACTGCAACATTTTATAAAGCAACTTACCAGACAGTGTGGAGTGAGCATGAATTTAAACAGTTTACCCAGTATAGAGCAAGCATGCGTCTATACTGGGTAGTTTACATGCAGCCTTATGTCTATGGCTGAATCAAAGGCGTGCTGATCATCAGCACAATAGTGCTCTATCTCTGAACAAGGAATTAGCAAAATCCTCTCAATGAGAGATAAACCTCTGGGAATTGGATAATAAACTTATTTAATAACATTTGTATTATATCTGAAGTGCTTATTTTCGGTAAGTTTATTTTTAATAATAGTGATGACAGTGGTGCATAATATGGTACCATTATGGTATATGGTTACCAAATTTGTTCTAAAGGTATAAAAAAGTAACATGGGTTTTTACATTCTTTTAACAAAACTAGAGTCACGCATGGTTTAAACAAATGACACAATGGTTACTACGCAAGACCTATGCGGAGTTTCATACGGGTTAAAAGACGCCCGATGTTGTCCGCATTATAAACCGTATAAATGAAATGAAACAGGGACCAAACTGCCCAACATAAAGCCGTTCAACCTTGTTTATACTGAAAATATAAGACGTGATTCTTGATACCGAGATTAAATGTTATATATGGATATTAAATAAATGTATATTAAATTAAATAATGTATATAAAAGAAATGTAACGTTTATTTCACAACCCGATATTTGGTCATCGGTTGAACTTGATTCTCATGCTCCAGTACTGGAGAACTGATCGGACATCTGATACATGTTAGTACGCTATACATCATTACAAATGTTCACACGTTCTTGTATTTAAGGGTAGATACATAACATCCTGGAAGTTACGCAATATTAAATACCTCCAATAAAAAATCTGTGTACAGTATTTGTTAAGTTTACCAGCCTGTTTACTATTGTAACGTCGTAAAACCGCGTCCATGAGATCGTCTATCAAATGTATTAAGCTTTCATCTTAAAATCATAATGTGACGGCAGCGGTGAATAAGATACACTGGCTTTAGTGTCATATTAACTCTTGTAACTATGACGATATAGATACAATTATGGTTACTAAAAATTTTCTATAGGTAATGAAGTAAAGTACTGCTTTAGGATTAAATGCATTACCTTCAGCTTGCAGATCTGAATCCCATTCTGCTTCTTAAAGACATCGCCGAAGTGTGAACCTCTGTATCCTCTAGTTCAACAGGCTGCTTCTGAGTAAACCGTATACCGGGTATAAAACCCCATACATTCCGTCAACTGTCCTTCTGCTACGAGAATGCGGAAAATTAAATCAAAACGATATACGAATTCATGTCAAATACCTTCAGACCTAACTTTCTTCCTATAGCCCTGAATGTACAACATTTCTAGTCCTGGTTTCCTTTTTTGCGTCATCTGTGTTGTGTGAAAAAGACGAGCTGACTCGGAACGCGCGTATGATGTCCAAATACGCTGTCTAGGAAGGAAGTGCACTAGGTTAAAAGATACAATATCAGTCTTCCAACCTGTTGACATCAACGCAAAAAAGGTAGTGAAGTAAATCAGATGAATCAGAAATAAAAGTAACCTATTCGCCTGGTTTTATTCACACCTCCTATGAAGGGAACGTTTATACAATGTGGAGAGGTTATCGAGTTAAAAAAGAGCGAGGCGCCAAAAATGTGATGATGGCTTAAAAAAGGGGCTGATGGCTTATTTTAACTACTCGCCTAACCCTAACTCTCACTTTAATAGTTAACAGTGTAAGTGTTTTTTGAGGAGACCCTATTCTTGAATATGTTTGATTGAGCTACTTTAAAGACCCTAAACCAAATTCCACAATCTGATGTTGAAAATGACGTTGATCCAACAGCACATCTTTGTTAAATCACATTTATCAAGGACCCCATATTGACAATGTGACGCCTCTGTCAGTGTGGTTTCTTAAAAAAAAACTCATTTTCAAAAATGTCGACTTCCTGGTATATTTAGAAAAATCTTTATTACAAATTTTTGGACAACAGCTTTTTCTAAACAGACTTCTATCAGTTACAATAAACTTTAAATGACTTGCGTGTAAAAGGTTGTTAGGATACTCAACCAAGCACAGGCCATATTTACAGGAAATTGAACCATGTGCAGTAGTGTAAGTAATAGTTTTATATCTAAAACTGATTTCACCAGTAGCTATGCACATTAATACAGGAGACACTCCTCATATTTACACAATCAGTAATGCTTGCCCTTTGGTGATCTGCTCTTGCCATATTTTGAATGTCCCAGGAGACCTTAGAAAGTTACAAATAACGACAACATGATGACAAAAACACCACTGACAAAGGAACCTTAGGCAACCTTTGGCAGACATGATCTCCATGATTAATGAACAACACCTGTAATCAATGACCCCACACATATACACAAACCAAAACAGCCACACACGCACACAAGTGTCATTTAATTGTCCCAAAGATATTAATAAATAAATCAGAACTTCTGGTCATTACAACAGTTGTGCAGCATTATAAAACAGAGTGTTAAACAACAAAAAACAAAAATAAACTAAGCTTCAATTTCTCATTAGTACGCCCCTAAATGCTCGTGTGAAAGTGTTCAGTGCTCAGATGCAAACTTAGATTCTATTCCCAAGACATTACTCCCATTTAATCAGTTTAATGGAAGATAGATAGAAAATCTACTGTTTATGCTTAATCTAATATCCATATTGCTCTGTTGTCTTCTTGCATGCTTCTCAGCAGAGCCCAAGCCAAACCCAGGTCCCATAGCAAATAGATGGTCACCCACAAGAAGCAGAAAAGATCAGATTGTTTGGTATGTCAGCAGGGAAGCAAGTGAAAGAGGGCCTGATTTTTGCAATGGGTCCCTGTGAGGCCGTCTCTTGTGATGGACCTACAGCTGTCCTGCGCCTCTCTAGGACCGATGCCATCGTAACTCCGTAATTACGCTGGGAGTGGTTCCTAACACACAGCCCAGTATTTGTTTTTCACATTCAGAATAGACCGGTAACTGGTCTGCCATGAAGCGTTGGATAACTGTGGAAATCAATGGTGTTTTGTCGGACGAGAAGGGGATACATTCAAGTGCCTAATACATTCCATTTCTGACCAGGGTGTGAAGGACCTGGTGCTGCCGAAGATCAAGTGAAATGTAAAAAGAATTGGAGTGAACCATTTCCTGGATCGAAGAAAGCCAGTACAGTGCAGTCTGAATCATCTTCACCCAGTTCTACACACAACCGTACTCATACCACACACTCTGAGGATCATCGTTGGGGTCTGGGGACGAAGGTTTGCTGGTGGGTTGCTCCTTGCTGCTGTAGCTCAAGTTCAGAGTGTCTGTTTTCTTCAGCTGAGGACAGTCAGTCTGTCTCAGTTCTTGAGGCTCCTCCTCCAAGTCCTTCTGCCTTAAAGCTGAAACGGCTCGCACTGGACTCACCATGGCAACTTCGCCACGATGGGGGGATGGCCGGGACTGCGCAGACTTGGAGTGGATCCCTCCAGTTCGGCCACCACTGCTTTCTGTGTATTCCCACTCCGCCTGCAGGGACTCCGTAGAAGTGTGCAAAGGAGGTGAATATGCCAGGGACAACTCGTCTCCTGAGGGAGCGACAGATAGACGTCTAGGATCCACTGAGAGGGGCCCTGGGTCTCCAGGAAGTGGTGAAGATCCAGCCATTCTAGCAGACATTGGTCTCTCTCTGGCCACTGCACCAGATTTTCTCAGCATCACTTCATTTTGGTTGGAAGAACCAGCATCAGGACAACAGCTGTCCGGCCCATTGGAGTGTAGAAGGTCTGCTGAGGCCAGGCTAAATGTGCGGCTCAGGCCAGTGTTGCCACCCATCCCTCCGCGTGTAGACTGCTGCCTGGGTGAGGGTCGTGGTCCTGCTCCTCTATTAGGAAGGGTTTGCGAATGGGAGGGGTATGTTTCATTGAGCCGAACGTTTGGTTTGACACTATGTCCAGGTTTGGGTGCCCGACCAACTAGTTCTGTAGTAGACTTGATGGTTGGTGTGACATAATTGGTGAGGGTTTTAGCACCATCTCGCAAAGGGACCGGTCGAGTCGATCTGGCGAAAAAGTCAGTCATCAGATCCTCCCGACTTCCTGTCTGGACCTAGAAAAGAGACACGGTTTAAAACAAATAATCAACATGGTGCAAAAAATATATAAATGACTGTTGCACAATACAAAGATTGTAAGTGGAGCAGTGTTTCCCACATCTTTTGACTAATACAAGGTTAGTTTTTTGACTTTTTCATGACGGTTTCAGTCCTGTTTACTATAAAATAGTTGTTTGGTTGTGATTACTATAAAAATACACTAAAAGTTTCTTAAATTGCATGCAATTCTCAAAATTGGCTATTATTTAAAAAAGGACTGCTAAAAACCATTGTGATAGCAAACCTGCGATTATGACAAACCTGGCTATATATGAGTGTGAAATATGACCTGTGATATCATGCTCAGCGTGGCCACCAGCTGCTTATCGTGAAAATTAATCCGTCTCCATGGGAAATCTCTCTCACAGCATAAAAAGCCCCAATTACCAAACAACAATGCACCATGTCAGGATCAAATATCAGGCATAACTCAACTAGTATCAATAATAAATGTTTTTTATTGATCCTGACGTATATTTGGAAGGATCTCTTTGCTGGTCATCCAAGCTTTCTATCTGTATAAATACACCCCCTGAGCTCCATGTGTGATAGATGGTGCAGGATATCAGAGAGTATTCACATCTTACAGTCTAAATTACAACACATTAAAGGGGTCATAAATTGAGAAAACAAATTTCCCTACCTATATCATCATTTGACATACAAGAGGATTCAAACTTAAAACATCCTCACTAATCCAAAAACAGCTTTAATAGAAACTAAGCATTCAAAACTGCTCAAGTAAGATTTTCTTACTATGATATCACAGTGTGACGACAACCATCTCTATTAATACATACTATTGCATCATTATCTTTATGGATAATGTCCACCGATTCTTTATGTACAAGGAAATAAATGAGATAAATGGTAACTCGAGAAACAATGGAAAACGAAAGAGGTGCCTCTTACACGAATTACACAATTTTGTGCTGTGTCACGCAAGTTCTTTGCAAGTGTGGATAAACTTTATTATTATTTATTATATATTACATTAGTCGCTAGGGGGTCTGAAACACTGATTATACCTTTGTTAGCTAGCTTCATTATCTTCATATGAAACAGGTGGATAAGGGATGGTCTACAGCCATGTAAGATGACTACATATGTTGCTCTGGTGTTGTCTTTTTAAATAGCTACCTGCCTACATATAAACTGGCTGCAAATTAACAGCTGATATTAATATTTCAGACTGGGTGCATTAAGACTGCAGTAATGCTGCAACAGTGTCAGTAACAATGATTTTACTGTGTATGTCACTATTTTAATTTTGTACTATTTTATGTAAACTGTCACCCAATTATAGCAGTGGGCATGTACTTTCAAGTCCTAGTGTTTCAAGAGAGGGTCAAAAACAGAACAGAACAGAAAACAGCCTATTACTTCGAAATTGTTTTTTGATGTAAAAATCTTGTTATCATCATAAGTAAAAAAAGGGTCATTAACTGCCCAGCATCAGCAAAGGAAGAACAAACATAGAAACAAGGAAATCTATTGAAGGGGTGAACTTACAGTGGGTGGGGACAGGGCATTACTTTCCTGCAAGAATTCCTCCAGGGTAACCATCTCGCTGTCAGGGGAAGAGGGACGACGTGAAGTGGGCCGGGATAACCGCTGAGCCAATGGGGCTTCACAGGGAAGGGTGGAGCTCCGGGGAATCAGGGATGCTTTACTGACACGTGAGCCTTCGTGACTTAGTCCAACAACATCGTCACTTGACAGACTAGCAGACCTGCCCTGCAGGCAGTCCAGAGAACCTTTTGGTAGACAGGACAATAATCTCAGTAATCTCATTTATCTGAGTTTTTATTGTTGTTCTAATCAGACATGATTCCCCACAAACAGAAAACATAGCCCAAAAATGGTTTATATTAAATATTTGATGACCACTGCTAAGTGCTTTAAGGCTTAGTGCTTTATTACCCTTTGTAATGAGAATTTTGTTCTTATTACAGCTCATTTAAACTCATGCTGGAATACATTCATGCTAGTGGATTTTTACCATTGAAGAGACATGCAAATGTTGTAGAGACATCACATTTGACAAACAACTACTGTTTTAACATTGCATTAGAGTGAAACAGTGTGTGTGGACACAAATAAGTATATTGATTTATTGTTTAAATGGCTTTTGTGCGCATTTAAAATGGCTAAAGTTTTATTTGAGGGTAAGGTTAAGGGGTAGGGGATAGAATATACAGCTTTTACAGTATAACTAGGTGTGTGTCATAAACCACATATCACAAGCTGTGTGTGATTTTCCAGTGCTGTCCAATGAATTGACATTGCTAATAGTGTTGATATTATAACAGGAAGTGAACACACACCCTTTGAGCTGACAGGAGAATTACTGCTAGAGGTGTTGCGACTGAATTCGGCAGAACTTGGCCGGTGACCTGTGGAGGAAGGCACTCAATTCAATATAACACAATATAATTCAACCACACACAAATGTCAACTGAGGCTCGAAACCAGTGTGTATTGATTTAGTTAATTCTCTTACCTGTGTTTCCATGGACACTGATCCCAAGGCCAGCGTCTGGGGAATGATGGCCCAACACTTCCTCTGGGACTAACCCTTCAAACAAAATGTGTTGTGGTTTTAAAATAAGAAAGTGTTTGTGTGAGGGTTTGGGGCTCTTGTTCAAGGCCGTATACAGCATGTTGCTGAAGTGGTTTCTGGTGGTTCATATTGGTCCAAAAAAGCAAATTTTCTGGTACACAGACCAAACTTTAGTCTCTCTTTTAATGTAAGTATCTATATCCAATTCATTACCCAAACAGGTAAATATATTTAAAAAAGTAACAAACCTACACAATTTGAGGAATAATGTTACATATATACACATTTAGTTATGTGCCAGATTTTGACACAAGAATAAGCACATACTTTATTTCATTTGCATTATTTAAATTGCACAATTCAGCAGCCTATTTTAATTGGCTCTCTGAATAATGTGTTGTTATGGGGCACAATAGGGCCTTACAGTTGGACAACTACAGTTTTCTGGTGGCCATTTTTGAAACATCTCTACTTGTTTATCAGTCAATTAGATATCCGAGAAAGCTTAAAGTGCTTGGAAATAAACACAGCTAACACTGTTATTCCTGTTATTTACTTCTGCTAAGTGACTTGATGGAATGGGTTAAGAGTGTTTTGACTCTGAGGCAAAAGTCTCTGAGAGTGTCAGTGGTTAAATTGTGACACATTACACAATATACTTTCTAATGAAGCAATGACTAAATACAGATTAAAGAAACAAAAGACAAACAATATGGGCTCTATCAATAGCAAGTGTGGCCTGCTGTTGAGGCAGTTAAAATAGCAACATTTATAATTATTATTACAACATTTCCAAAATAAAATGCTTACAAAACCTCATGGTTCGCTGTAAATTTAAGACAAAAATTTTCTCTCCAACATGAACAGACTGATCAGAAAAGCCATTCTGAGGATGAGTAAGAAATTGTATGTAGTACCATGGACATACTAAATGACTTGTCATTTGAAGCTCAAGGCTTCTGCAACCCTTGAAGCAGCATCATTTATAATTACCCTTTGATCTGCGGCCTCCTGGCCTCAAACTGGAAGAAGTCAAGAAATTTGATGCGTTGTGGGAGCTGCGGCTCAGTGGAGTTGAACAGGTGGCTCCTGGTTCTCGGCCCCTCCACCCGACCAAATCCTTATGCCCGTTCATGCCCTCACTAACTTCCTCTATTGAGCAATAGGGCTCTCGGCCCCTGGATCCTCCACTGTTGTTCACTTAAAAAAACAAACAGTAGAAGAAATAGATCAGTGTCTGTGATTATAGTGAGGTATCTGCATTTGCTGTGCAAGTGCCGCTGTTGTGCTCCAGTGATGCTGTGGCAGCTGCACAGAAGAAGGTGTTAAGGCAAACGCACAAGACTGAATTAGTAAAAGGAGGCTGGACTTTTTTGTTTTTGACAGTTTTGTCAGATGCTTTTATTCACAGTTCAAAACCTGTTGCTCGAACTATTCTCTAATAATTAGAGCTACAGGAAACCACTTTCAATAGGAATGCTCTCATCATATGTATCTGAGAAACTCTGTAATGATTGTACAATGAAATGTAAATGATTTTTAAAACTAGCATTATAATTGTTACAATAATGCACTTGCAATTGAAGACTAACAATTGTTGCACATGTATTACACATTTTCAATGTGAGAACAGAAATTTTTAAAGCAATGCAAACTGAGGGATGTGTTGTTTTGAAAGTGAAAGTAAAATGTGAAATGAAAAGTGTAATGAAATAATTGAAATGAGACATCTTTATTTAACCCATCCCTAATGAGGAGTGAACACACTACACACACACTGGAATTGAACAAGCAACTTATTGATTACAAGCCTGACTCACTGACAACAGGGAAGTTGTGGCCTAATGGTAAATGTTACACTTGCTGTCAATAGAGTTTGCGTTGAACCTGTAACATTCCTTTAAGCTTCACTGCTGCGGTCAATTCAAATACTAGCTGAAATACTTTGGCCCCATGACATTCTATTTATGAGACTGACAAATAACTTTCTTACATATTAAACAAAGTGAAAGTAGTTTACTTAACTGCCGTGACTAACACAAAGGCCAGATTCAAACATGCCAAATGAGCACCAAGGCCCAAAAGATCAGAACACACTAAGCACTAGTTCACAGCTCTAACACTTCAATAATCTGATTTAAAAATTAACTCCCACTTTATTGTGCCTTTAAATAATGTTCTCAATGTTTTCCAAACCATGCAGTACAAACTGCATTGCAAGACTGTTATCATAATGGAAATTCGAAAACGTTATTTGCACATTGAAAGATGGATGATGTTTGAAGATAAGGAGGCTTTTATTTTATTCCTACAGTTTCCTATAGTAACAAGACAATTGCAAGTTCACAAACAACACATCACAAAACACATGCTAAAAATTCTCCATCTTTCAAGACAACAATCCAATTAAGTTATCGCCTCCCTCTGCCTTCCTCCTTTGGTCTCTCTGATATGAATGCACTTCATCCGATTACTATTGACTGGTCCTGTTAACAGAGGCGTTTAGTGCAACTGCTGTCACTCTGTCCCACTTCCAGCTTTAACTGTCCAGCTTTACACACACACACACACACACACAGTTTTCTTATGTTGTGCATTAAAAGCAAAGTAACAATAAACTGTATTAAAGATACACCTTGTGTTTTGAAATTTTGACTAGTAAACTGAAATTTCGACTAGTAAAGTGTTCCTGTAGCTGGTAAAGCATTGTGTCAGCAGTGCAAAAGTTGTAGGTTTGACTTGCAGAGAACACAAATACTTAAGGAAAAAATGTATACCTTGGTTGTACTGTAAATCACTTTGGATAAAAGCGTCTGCCAAATGCACAAATGTAAATGAAGACAAGACAACAAATCAGGTTAAGAAAACATTTTGCAGCACACACATGCTGAGACACACAGAGGAAAGCTGGCAGCATTTGGCTCTTTTTAAAACACACTTACTTACTGCAAGGTTGCATTCAGAGTCCTGCAGGCAGGTCCCACAGCCCAGAGATTTATTAAGAGTTCAATCTGTGAAAGATGTGCTGTGTTTGTGGAACTGTGCATAGATTGTGTTGCCTACTGTAGTGATTATGGCAACAGGAACAGTAATCTTTGAATGTTTATTGGCTGGTTTGTTGGTGCCCAACATGAGAAATATTCAAGTATAGCTAATTAAATTTAAAAACAACACACATTAAAACAAATATGAGGGGATATGGGATAAGATGAGGAAAACAATTGTTGTGGTAACACTGATGATTATGAAAATGATGACTGGTCAGAAGTGTCCGATGTGTTCGTGTGAAAAAGGCTCGGAAGAGGGGCAAGGAATTATGTTGTCAGAGGAGGACCAGAATCGCAGGCGTCTGGAAATGGGTTGTCGAGAGGGAGGAGTCCCCTGAACTCGCATCTTCTCCTGACTTTTGCTCCTAAGGAAGCAGAAACGCTTCTCTGCTGGTGGGGCTGGAGTGTGTGAGGGTTAATGTACAGACAGATACACAGACAGGGAGAGAGACAGGAATCAGTGGAGGAGAAAAATGATTTAGAGATTAAAAAGGTTCACATTTATGATTCATGAAGAATAAAGCCCCAAGCTGCCCTTTGAAGATTATCTTGGCCATGCAATATAGAATGAAACTCTGGAAAGTATTACTGCTTTGGAGGCTGAGAAAATGACACTGGAAGTTTACTAGATAGGTTCACTAAGTTAGGGTCAATAGAAACAGAAAACAGAGATCGAAATAACTCTGAAACAAAGTGCCACAAAGTGCCCCCTACTGGATAAATGGATAATTGCACCAACACTAATGCAAGTTGAGCAAAACATGTTAGTGTGAAAGTGTCTCCCTCTTTACGATAATAGAACACAACAAACTTTTTCACATTATTTTAAAATACAGAAGCATAAGTTTATCAGAAACATGAACCTGATCAAGCTCATCATTTAGATTTGTTTGGTAGCTGTTTGGTGCAAAAAATGTTTTCTAAGCACAGGTGTGCACCAAGGAACCAGATCTAAGCATGGCTGAAAATAAATTAAAATAGATTAGAATAGATTTTATGGACTTGAATGCGTTTTGCCATTCAAATGCATGCAAACTGATCTAATTTGTCACAGTGAACTACTGATGAGATATATTTTGTCTGTTAATTGTCCCATACTCATATTTTTATTTTTGTGTTCGTCCACACAAATTCCTTTAGATGAACAGTTGCATAAAAGTTGCAGTTGTATGAGTGAAACTTTGGTAGTGGAATCACCAATAATGTGTAAAGTTATCTCACCTAGTCACTTCATATACCGATAAACAAGCATTTTTCAGCATCTAAATATCCAGGTTACGATGTTACTCCATGTAAATGCGGGGCTAGTTTCAGCCCTGTGACAGTGAGCAGGCAGTGTGAACTCACCTCGGCCATTGTATGCAGGTGAGAGTATGGGAGACTGTGCGTGATTCTCCTCTATTGAATGAATGTTCATGGAGTCCACGCTGAGGCGCATCTGTCTGGGGGGCAGTGGTGGAGGGAGAGTGGGTGGGGCACTCTTGGGATAGTCTAAACATGTAGGGATCTCCGGCAGGGGGATGTCCGGGGCGCTCCGGATTCTCTCCCGCGGGGCATCCGCCCTCTCCCGAGAATTTTCTTTCTTAGGTTTGATAAGTTTTACTATTGCTTTAGCTCCTGCCCAGTGTCGACTCCTGCATGATGAATAAAGTTAAAAAAAAAAAGTCAAAAATTGAATCTAAATTTACAAGAACATCAGTTTGGATTGTGGTAATCACTTTTTAGGAGTCGGGTCATAGAACTTGTACTGATCCATGATCTTCTCCTCCAACTTCTCTTTCTGTCTTCGCAAAGAATTCAGCCTATTGCTGCAAGGTAAATAACAATGACTGTTATGAGGCTGGCAATAAAAAATATGGTCCTCTAGTTTTATGACTGAAAATAAGATAGAACAGAACAGTTTGTGTTGCATGTCACACACATGTATTGTTTCTGTTCCTCATGATAAAGTTCTTTGCTCTCCATGGTTCTCTCCAGCAGAGTCTGGTTTTGCTGGCTGAGCATCTGGATCTGACTGAGAAGATGATGGTTCTCCTCCTCCAAGTTTCCTTTCAGACGGGTGAGGAGCTAAGAAAGAAAGAGAGTTAGATGGTAACTAAAATGATCAAACAACAGTGATGTATAATAACAGGGACAAATATCCAAAAGGTTTAAGTTTGTATATTGAGTTGATTCTATTTAATGGGATGGGGGCCACAATGCAAAGATAACCAGACTATTTACAACAGACTGCATTTAAAATCTTGTCCAGGGCAATGAAGTCTTGAAAAGGTGTCTGTAGAGGCTGCTGGTTTAAAACCCTACAGCGATAGCTCACCTCACAGTGGTTGTCTAGTTTAGTCATGGAGATGTCCAGGCCCTGATGTTGCTCTTTGAGATGATCGTAACGTGCCTGCCAGCGGTTTATCTCCAGCTGAGATTCATTCAGAGATGTCTTCAGCTCTTTGGTCTGCACTTGTAGACTGTCGTACTCCTGCCTCAGCTGTGTGTGTGTCTGTGTCAGTCTGGAGGCACATAAACATATCCAAACATATTACAGAGTCAGCTTTAGTGTATTTGCCTTACTGTATTTCTTTCTTAAGACGTAGATGTTATTATTCTATTATTATAAAATAATTGTGTATGATTTTTTACTAAATGATCCTGAAGTTTAAGATGTATACAGTCAAAACATTTCCTAGTTACATTTCCAAGTGTTTTCCTAAAACACAGTTCTGTGTAACACATATTTATTGTAAAATTTCACCCCCATTAGACCAACTTTGAATAAGATTTTGAAATTATTTACACTAATTAATTGCACCAATTAGCAATTGTAAATTTAACAACTTAAACTAAGCTGCAATTTTAAACAGAGACTACAATAAAAAAGCAAAAGAAATGGACTTCCATTTAACCTAAACTGGGCTACTCCAACCAGCAGAGGGCAGCACAAATTCAAATAACTATTCGACCTTAGCCTGTATGACAGTTTTAACAAAAACAGCTTGGTTGAATTCTCTCACCTGTTGATCTCTTCCCTCAAACTGTGGTTTTCCCCCAGGATAAGAGTGTTCTTGTGAATTTCCTCTCCCAGACTCTCTCTCTCTCTTTGCAGGGAGGCCTCGAGTTCCTCCATAGCCTCTTTCTGCTTTAGGAGAACCATATACCTGCACACACAAAATACAGCAACATTGTTAAAAAACATTTCTATAACACATTCAGATACATCACACAACACAACACTACACAAAGGCGATACTGATTAATGCTAATGTAGGCATAGACTGTACATTTATCCCTTTTGACCTTTTGACAAACTAAATAATTTTTTCCTGTACATTTTAATGTCTTTAAAACACCTTATAAATGTCAATAACTGCCACTACAAATAAATACAATATTAAAAATTGTTTTATACATTTATAAAACAATTTTTTATAAAACAAAAATAAACAAAACAAAAAACTTAATAAAATGATTAATTTCTTGTTTTGATTTGTTTCTGGTTAATTGTGATAGCAACTGTAATTTATACAGTAAGATGTTATCAAATAAATTTTTTATTATTAACAGGTTAGCATTATTTAAAAATATTTTTGCTTAATCTAAAATAAGGTTAGGAATTTTTCAAAAACCAACACCCAGACAAAAATAGTCAGTGAATAATCAGTGTTGTAGATCAATGATGTTAATTTATATAAATGTTAGCAAAGCACTTATTAGAATGAGCATGTGTGACATGTGGAGAGCTGGACATGGACACTGTGGCCGGTGGACATTACAGCTGATTGGGTGCCTGACAGCCATCTGCTAAACCCCTCAGCTGAGGCCCCAAGAGACACACTATTACATTATTCATGAAAGAAAGAGATACAACACACACAGGCAAAGTACTGAAATAAACTAATGGCAAACAGAACAATGTTTTCCCTGTTCCTAACAGAAGAGACAACTTTGCACATTGCCCTATGGAAAATGAGTGTGACAGGCACACGACAATTAGCATCCACACAGGACTGTGTATGGTATCCCACAATGCAATGCACTTGACCTCTGTTTTCAATATAAAGAACATACTGTCCTTTTAAAGCCACTGTTTTTTCTTTCGCAACCTTTTAACCGATTTAACCACTTAAAATAAGATAATGATGTCATGTGACAACAACTGTTTCATACTGCTACTGTTTCACATACTACTTACACTTGGCAATATAGACAGTAGGGTACATGTAGGGTACATGATTTCTATGCCTAAATCAGTACACTAATACTCCCAATGTTTAATGTTTGAAGCACAGCTGGATGGTGATGACATGAGGGGTTAAAAAATAAGCTCTGTGCACTAACTTGCTCTCCAGAGTGCAATGTTCTTGCTCCAGGGCCTTCTGGATGCTTTTTAGGGTGGCGTGTTGGGTGATAAGGTGCTCATACTCGGCCGCTTGTCTTTCGTGAACGGCGAGCAGGCGCTCATGGTCCTGCGTGATGCGATCGCGGGCAGCACACACCTCCTCACGCTGTTTCTGAAGAGACTCAGCCTCAGACTCTACAGTCTGCAGCTGGGACTGTAAAGCTCCATACTGAGCTATGAGAGACGAGCTTTGAGAGCTTAGTGTTGAGTTTTCCACCTGAATGCAAGCAGAAAGATAAACAACAGTTAAAATCTGTCATCTAAAGACTCTTTATTTTTATTTACATAAGGTTGTACTGTAGCTTGCACTATGCTAGCAACGCTAAGGTCAGGGCTCTGATTACCAATGAATGCACAGAGTGATGAACTATATACACTGTAAACCCTTGGATTATTAATCCAAATAAGTGTCTGCCAAATGTATTAATGCAAATCTACACTACCTCTGTAGGTTTACACACAATGTACACATTTACACATTAATAGATTATTTAACTCTTTCACATATTGGCATATAAATAGTTCTGTGTATCTGCTGCCCTGCTGTATGGGTCAGAGGTGACACAGAGGTGACAAACGTTCTGTGCTCTTTCTGGAAACATATTTTATAACACCCACCATGTTTTTGGGTCTGTAAGTCCTAAAACTGCTGCCATGTGTCACCACGACCTTTACATCAGCAAAGTTTAGTACAAGGAATTCTCACCTGCTCTTTCTTACTAAATCTGATGGCACCAAAAAGCACCAGGAATGTTAACTATTTCTGTTTGTCTGGCAGTGTTACATTTAGAGTGACTTTGCTATTATTAGCTATTAACAATTTGTTCTTTTCTTAAATGATTGTATTTCTTTTTGCTCTACCTGTAGTTTAGCTGTATCTTTATGAAGCGCTGTGTTTTGCTCTTGCAGAGACGCTGCCTGTTTCTGCAGAGCTAGTGTTTGCGTGTTTAGCTGTGCATTCTGGGAATCCAACTGCTTCAGTTGCTCTGTCAGGAGATGCCTCTCTGTCTGCAGGGCTGCGTTCTGTGGGTGGAGTCACACAAGCAGGTCACAACACTGAATACTTAACCTAACACTATTGTATAATAAAGGGCTGGGTTAATATAAACATGCTTACGTTTTTCTCAACATCAATTAGTCTGTCTTTTAGTTTGAGGAGCTCAACTGTGGCCTCTCTCTGCTCCTTATCCCACTTCTCCTTGACTAAAGCTGGTCTGGTTTGCCCCAAGCTCTGCTGAGAGATCTCAGAATGAGCTGACTCTTCCTCATGCCTTTGCCTGAGGGCTTCCAGGTTCTTCTTTACCTAGAAATGGCATGAAAATGACATCTACACGCATACATGTAGCTTGTGGTACTCAGACAGAAGGAAGAAGTTTCATACTGTGGTAAGCTCAGTCCGGAGATGATGGTTTAAGTTGCTGCTCTCCTCCAGACGAGACTCCAGACTCTGGATCTTCTCTTCTCTCAGCTCCAGTGTCTTCTTCAGTGCTGACTCAATCTTCGTCTCCAGGATCTTATATTTACTGAAAGGTGCGAAAACAGAATGTTAGGTAACAAGGTGCCATAGAGGCTAACCAATCAGAAAGAGAGGCCCAGATTTCTGAGTGGAACATTATTCCTTTTGCATTTTAACATAAAAATTCCAGAGTGATTTGTATCTGTCCAAGGTATATGTAAAGTCATTTTCTATTTACTTGGCAGTAACTATAGATGTTCACCGCTTGAGGAAAGATGTTTCTTATCTATGGAATTTAATATCAAATTACAGAAACGCACCAAACGGGAAACAGACCCACACACACATCAAACACTTCATCACGCTGGAATTACTAAAGCACAGTGGAATGTGAGTGGTAGTAGCACTTTTTTTTAAGCTTCAAGAGATTGGGGGCGGCAATGCTGTGTTTTATTAGCTGGTGAGGAATGTTTCCGTTTCCTTTGGGCCAGTAATGAGGTTAAAAGTGGTTTCCACTAATCAGAATGGATTGTATACACTAAGA